>JAWMRC010000352.1:0-13165 GCA_035584755.1 Thripadectes ignobilis
CATGGGCTGCAGGGGGATCTCTGCTGCCCTGCTGACCCCCATGGGCTGCAGGGGGATCTCTGCTGCCCTGCTGACCCGCAGGGGCTGCAGGGGGATCTCTGCTGCCCTGCTGACCCCCATGGGCTGTAGGGGCACAGCTGCCTCCCCATGGGCTGCACCACAGGTTGCAGGGGAACCTCAGCTCCAGTGCCTGGAGCACCTTCCTCATTCTCCACTGACCTTGGTGTCTGCATAAGTTGTTCACATATTCTCACTCAGCAATTTTCTTCTGCACAATAACTCCCTTTTTCTTCTTAATTATGTTATCCCAGAGGTGTCACTGCCATCTCTGATGGGCACAGCCTCAGCCAGGGTCTGGTCCGTCCTGGAGCCAGCTGGCATTTCCTCTGTTGGACATGGGGAAATTTTCCAACAGCTTCTCAACAGAAGCCACTTCTGTAGCCCCCCTGCTGCCAAAACCTGGCCATGCAAACCCAATATAGGTTTTTACCCCAAACCATGCAGTGTGGGGGTGCTGAGGATGGCACCCCTATGGACTGTGGAGTTCCTGGGGTACAGGCTGTGGTATGGGACCTCTAGGGCCTGGGGACTCCAGGTGCTGGGAACATCCAAAGACTGGGGACATCCATGTGAACAGGGACATCTAGGGGTAGTAAGAGAGCCCAGGAGGCTGGAGAGATCCAGAGGCACAGACAACATGCAGGAGTGTGCTCAGGGTGGCATCCCCCCCTGCAGTGACCCTATCCCCAGCTCCACATCCCTCTGCTGCCCCTTGGGGGAACAGTCCTGTGCTGGGACACAGGTGCTGGAGGAGTCCAGGGCTGATGTAGGATGCTCAGGCAGGTCCAGGGCACTGGGGAGATCCATGGTTTGCTGACAGGAGCTAAAGGGGTATAAGGCTAGCTGACAGAAAGGTTCAGGGCTGGTGCTGGGTGCCAGGTGCTGGATGGGTGCTCCTGGTCATATCTGATGAGCCTGAGGTGGTTCTCAGGCAGTTATCTGAGCAAGAAGGAACCTGACATGGTGCTAAGCATTGAGGCCCAAATATGCAGCAGCTGCACAGTGTTTAACAGCAGGCACAATGAGGTCTGGTTCCCCAAAGAGAAGCCTGACATCACCACGTTGTTTCAGAGTGGGCAGCCAATCAAGGTGAGTTGGGAGTCTGTCCCCGGAGGATGTCCTTTGGGGGTGCACGTCCTTGTCTCCAAGCGGGCTGTTTCCAGGGGATGTAGGACTCCAGGAGGAGTGTCCTCAGGGAATGGGGGTCACCAGGATGTGGTCTCTGGGGGTGGGGAGGTTTCATCAGGAGGGATGTCACTGTGGGCTGTGGGTCCCTATCCTCTGTGGTGTCCCCAGTGTCCCCCAGACGGAGACCCATCTGCCAAGTCCCCATTTGGAGATCTGGGTGGGCAGTCACTGCATGTACAAGTACTCGCACCACCTCATGCCAGAGCTCACTTTTTATCTGCAAGTGGAAGGCAGCATTTTCCTAGATGAACTCTGCTCCTGAGGCGCTGGGTGTGACCCAACATAGATTAGATGAAGATGCAGATGAAATGGAGATGGAGATGAAGATGGAGAGTAGATGCAGATGTAAAGGTGAACGGAGAGCAGTTTATGGGGAAGGGGATAACAGATTCATCGAAAGAATGGAGGGTGTGGTAAGAGGTAACTAAAACACTGAGATAAGGGAAGAGAGACTGGTTACACATCAGCCCAAACTGGCTTTGAACAGTTGGGGTTTAGAACTGTGTTCAGCCATTAGCAACTTAGCCAAGGAGTGACTTAGGTGAGGAAAAACACCCTCCCACTGCAATGCCCAGGACAGATGTGCCCAGTCTGTGTCTAGGATCTTGGCTTTGGGCTTGGGATGACCTCCAAAACCTCACTCTGCTCTGCACAGCCCACCACAGAATGCATGTGCTGTTCTCTCACCTCTTCTGGGGGCAGGATGTGGGTGCACAGATGTGCCTTGCCACCTCTTTCCCTTCTCTTTCAGTCCCAAACCTTCCATGGACCATCCTGCCGCACATTTGGAATAGCTCTGAGTGCTTTCATTCCCCTTTCCATTGGAAGCATGACAAAATAATGCATGTGTATATGTGTGCATGTCTGTAGTGTTGCTTCAAAGTGCTCTGCATGTTTTAGGTCTCAGAAATGCATAGGATATATGGATTTTGTAGACCCCAGATTTTTGCTCCCTACATTGGGAGAGGACCCTGGGGTGTCCCCAAGATGTTACCACCCCAAACCAGCCCCATAGTTGATGAGTAACACAACCCTGGTCTGTCCCTCTCTCAGCAGGGGACACACAGGATTTTGGGGACTCCCCCAGTCTGGTACCCAAGGGGGAGTCAGCACAAAGCGTGTTTGGCTGACATGTCTCACAATACAGACTCTAAAAATGCCCAACTGACAGCCCACCACTGCCTGCTGCAAAAGGCCAGTCCTCCTCTGTCAGGGCAAGGACTTCTGGCTGCCCTATCTGGGGCGTGTGAAGATCCTTCCCTCGAGGAGGGGGCACCCCTCAGGGACACTCCTCCACACCCAGCGAGGGAGATTTGCCCCCATGTGTTTATCTGTGTGAGGAATGTCAATCCCTACGTAATAATTGCTTTTGCTGGCTGTAACATAATTGCTTCAATATTGCCTCACATTGGATGCATTAGTTTGCTAAGTCAATGCCTTTGGAAATGCTTTATTTCAAACAAATATTTGTTTGCTTTAAAATTTGCCAAGTACCCTTATTTTCTGAAGTGTAACAGTAAAAGCATGTTGTTTAACCTCCTGAGAACCTTTTTTCCACCACTGCCACGCAAGAGACAGAGGGATCAGCATCTTCCTCCAAGAGATGAAAGGCTGCCAGTGGATGGAACAGAGCTGAGATGACCCCTGTGTCTGCAGAGCCCCCCTGGCTGCTCCCAGCCCTCACTCCCCTCTGGAAATCAGACCCAGCCACTCCTCGCTCTGGTCCCGCAGGATCCTGCAGGCTCTGTGACGTGGTCAGCCCTGCTCCTGTCCTTCCCCAGCTGGACAGAGCACAAGGCCATGGGCATGGCACAGAGCACCCCAGATGGGGCAGTCCGTCCTGCCCAGAGCCCTGCATCCCTCTCGGTGCAGGGAGGGCAAAGGGGCTCAAAGAGCCCTTGGGGGCTCAGTTCTTGGGAACAGGGTGGGCAGGTGTTGGGAATGGCAGTGTCAGCTCCTGCACCCCTGCAGGGACCCTTCCCATGGGCTGCTCTGGGGGAGCACTGCCCACTGCCAGCAGCCCGGCCCCAGTGCCTGGGACCCCCATGAGGTGTCAGCCCACCCCTCTCTGCCTCAGTGCTCAGCCTGGAAATCTGTACCTTGGCCACACTGGGGGGCCCGGCTGCTCAAGCTAAAGAGGAGAGTGACCAGGGTACTCTGTACAAGCTTCTTTACCTTCTCCCTGCCACTCCCCACCACTGTCCCCAGCAGCTCTCAAAGACACGGAGAGAGCACCCTTACACACAGTCTTGGTTCTGGTAGGAAGAGGGAAAGGTGGGCTTTGGAAAGAGTGGCTCCCTGCCCATGGTGAGGAGGGATGTGATGGTGGCTGTGGGGAGGGGAGATGCTCCAGGGTCAGATTCCAGCAGAGGCAGCACCGGGCTGCAAGGTCCAGAAGCCATCCCAGGAGAGCCTGGGGCAGCAGAGCCTGCTCCAGGTGGTGCTGGGCTGAAGGGCAGTGCCCACCTCAGGGCTCAGGCTCCCACATCAGCTCGACCCAGCCTAAGTGGGGCTGGAGCTGCTGCAGAGCTGCACAGCACTGGGGCTGCCTCTGTCTTCTTCAGGTGCTCCATCACCTTTTGGGGCACTGCCAGAGCCTCCTTCCTGAGAGATGTACAGTGATGCCACAGGAGCTCCAACAAGTCTGGCAGGAGGATCCCACAAGCAAATGAGGACAAGGGCACTGAGGCTTTTCCTGCCAACTTACAGCCAAGGCACCAAGGTGGGTGTCCCCCTGCTTAGCGTGGAAGAGCCTATTCTGCCGCTCCTAGAGTTGGATGTTCCGAATGTTCTCCAGCATCTGGGGCAAGGAAAACATCAGGTCCCACAGCCTGAGGGTGCTCCTGCAAGGGCTGCCTTGGCCACAGCAGCATGACCTGGGCCAGCCCTGCAGGACTTGGGGTTCCTAGGGGCCCTGCTGGAGCAGGCAGGAGAGGAACAGGGTGTTCCCTCTGGGGCTGGGAGCAGCATGCTGGGTCTGGGCTGGCTTGGTCAGCGTTGGCTGAAGGGGTGGATAACCCCCATGCTGGAAAGCATGGTGGGATGGAGGACCCCACTACTGGGGTTCTCCTGCAGCATTCCTGGGAGTCTGGCAGCCAGGGAGTGTCAGGCTCCCTCTCCCCACAGAGAGCAAGCCTTCGTGCAGCCAGAACCTGTGTCCTCGTGGGGCCATCTCCAGCCATCACGACCTCCCCAGGACCCTTGTTGGCCAGCAGGGCAAGCAGCATGTTAAGGATGTGCTGGGCTTTCCTGTCCCTGATTTTCTTAACGGGGAAGATCCACCTCACCATCTCTGGCACCTGTAGAAGGTGCAGGTGAGGGTGGTGCTGTCTCTGGAGTGCAGCCAAGCTCTCAGCTGCCCTTCCCATCCCTCCCTCCTGCCTTAAAGTGGCATTGGGGGCAAAAGACACCTTGGCTTGGGAGGGAAGGAGGGCTGAAGGGCAGGGCAACCCTGCTACAGGTGATTTATAGCCTTCAGGCACCAGTGTGGTTCTCCCCAGAGTGCCTCCAGCACTCTCATCACCAGCTGCTCCCTGTAGGGACATTGACAATCTAAGTTGGTCCTGGTTGTGAGGATGAAACCTTTCCTCTTAGAAGGTCCAAGTGGTTTTCCAAAGAGCTGTGGCAGGAGGGAATAGAGACATGCTGAATTTGGGCCCCATTGCTCACACCAATCCCCTTGGGATGCAAACGACAGTCTCCTTGATGCTGGGTGACCACAAGCACCACAGGAGCCAACCCATCCAGCACCCATCAAATGGCTCGTTAGCCTTTGTCTCATTAGCATGGAAACACACACGTGTTGGTGAGCCACAGCAGCTGCAGTGAGCCACCAAACCCTGGCAACAAATTCAGTAAATGCTGAGGTACTTAAATTTTTCTCATACAGACTGGTAAACAACTGACAGAGCTTAAGGCAGGCCTAAAATGTTTTGAATCATGATTTCCTTCTTGCCAGCACCAGATGACACCTTTGAACTGCCCCAAATATAGCTTTTCCCCTAGAACTCAGAATTCATTTGCTCTGAAACCTCAGGATGAAATAAATTGCCTCATGTGCTTCTTGGTAAAACTTGAATTTTCACACTCTGATGAAAAGAACAGCTGCAACAGCGCCTTCAGTCTTATCAATAGATATACACTTTAAGAAAAACCAACAAACACTACAGCAGCTTAATGATTTCCTTTTTCAAAATAAGGTTTTGTCTGTAACATTATAGTATGCAGAAATTGTAATGCCCAGGGGAATTATAGCACTCCATTCAGAATAAAACACCATTCAGGGACATTTCTACCTTGCAGCAGTCCCATTTCTGTGAGATGCTTCCCACATCATCTGAACCACCCATGTGAACAGCTCATCACTCCCTCTGTTAACAATGCTCAGGTCTCTCAACTCTACCAAAAGCCTTTAACTTTACTAAGTGTTTTTATTTGTTTGCTTGTTTGTCTCAGATTAAAAGCACTGATTTCCACTTAAAAATCAAAGGAATACTTTGGGATAGGGAGTGTGCAGTGTTACAGGCATCCTCTTCTCCAAACATTGATGCAATCCCAACATGTTCTGATTAGCCAAGGGTGAGGTTGTGTTGCAGCAGAGCTACGGCTACAGCCTAAGGAAGTTTTACAGCAAAGTGTCCAGTTGTACAAGAGCTGTTTGTAATGCAAGGTCTGAGGTGCACAAAGAAGTTGATAAGACCCTGCTGATTTGGTATTGAGCCTTTCCTATCTACTATCTACTTGGTGCAAAAGCATGAGTTCAGTTTTATTCAAGTGCAGCGTTCCCATATCATATACTAGGAAAATTACTCACTTTTGTCAACTGGGCATCTTTTAAACTACTTTCCTTGTTACTTTTCTGTGCTAAACCAGCTTCTCTTGTGTGAAACAGTCAAATCAACATAAGCACAGAAGCTTGTGTAAGAAACAATTTCTAGCTTATGCAACCAGTTATGTCCCTTAGAGCAATTAAGCCATAAATAGCACACAATCACTGACATAATCAATCAGATATGCTTTACCACATGTTTATATGTACAGTTGAAAGTAAAGCTATTATAATGTCATCATTTAATAGCTGGTATTATGCCCGCAGTGTAGCAGAAACCACAATAAGATCCAAACAGTTATTAGAATTTGATTTGAGGTGATGGAGACCCAAGATTATATATAGTTATAGTTATTTCATCTATCATTATACATAAATATTTATTTTATTATACCTTATTACATGCACAGCACTTCTGCAAAGAATCCCCATCAACATAGCATCCATGGATTTCATATATGCTTCTGAATTCAGAGTCTTGGTACAGACAAGGAAAACAAGGAAGACAAAACTACCACTTTCAATTAAATAGCTATGCAAATACACAGAAAAGAAAAAGACACAAATGCAAAATTTTAATGACTTTTTTTGTAATCTCTCATTTTGAACCTCTCAGTTTAAAAGTACAGCTTTAAGGGTACTTACTAATTAAAATCCTTTTCTTTCTGATTTTTAAGACAGTGTAATTTAAATTAACACACCATTGCATAGAAATAAATAGAACAGAATGTCACCACTGCAGAGAATAAAAAGCCATTTTTTTCATTTTACGGTTTTGCAATATCACCTATTAAAAATACTCTTTCATCCCATTACAAGTAAACTTCTAGTGCTTTGAAAAACATGGCCCAAAATCTCTGATTGCACTAGGCTCTGGTAACCTGCCACTTCAAATTCTTGAAGTTTGATAGTAAAATCTTCAAATTTTATTTCTGATAGAATGCATGCTCATCTACATCAGTAATTGTGGGTTTTCAGATACATTACACATGAATGAAAAAGAACATACATAAAGGTCAACCATACCAAGGCACCACTCAGATACAAAAGAGTAATTTCCATTTACATGGTGACAACTGATGAACCTCTGCTTTCTGTACTTAGAATCATTCAAGTTGGAAAAGACCCTTAAAGTCACCATATTCAATCTGATAATTTTGGAAATATTCAAGTGTTTTCTGACCTATTACAAACCAGGCACCTTTGGCATGAGAGGCAAACGTGACAACCACTTCACTACAGAAACAATTCTTGTGTACTTGCTCACGTAATCTGTGAGCAGTGCCTATATTCAACACAGTTATAGCTTACAATTTTATTTATTTTACAGCATAAAACTATAATTTCTCCTATTCAAATATTACACCCTGTGCATACGAATGCTATATATTAGTATATTTGTTTGAGGTAGCAGAAATAAACTCTACAGTTTTCAAAAAGTTCCCTAATTTTTGGTCTCTAAGGCAGTTTTCAATACAGATTATGAAGTTAGTGTTGCCATACTTGTATTTAGATCCCACAGTAAGGAAAAAAGATGCACATAAATGAAGAGCCTTGTTTGAAGTTAGGTCTGATTTGTGAAAGTAACATTTAGACCCTTGCATTTGCTGTAGTACATACAAAGGGTTTTCTTGAACCCATGAGAAGAACTTCTCTTGCAGTTTTTAGCATCCCATGAGAAGGTAAAATTAAATTTTGCAGGTCATTGTGACCTCTTGATAAGGTAGACCATATTGGTGTATGGAAGCAAAGGAAACTGAGATTTGGAGGCAAAGGCATTAACATAAAATTCTTGAGATACAACTCTGCTACAAAACCCCTGAGGTTGGCATGTTGAGTAATTTAACATTAAAGAGGACTTAGAAGAGAGATAAATGAGGCAAACCCATATGTAAATTGACAGTTAATATTTTTTTTTTTTTTAAAAAATCTAATCTGTTTTACAGGAAACTAAAAGCAAAATAATTAATTACATCCTTTCAGATGAATCCACCCTCAGAGTCTGGAGTAGAAAAATTCAGAGCCTCATAAAAATAAGTGCAGATGAAATCATTCACACCTCTTATATGCAGCAAAGAGAAGAAGAGCATCACTCAATTAGGTCACAGCCTCTGGAGCACTATATGCTGCCACCAGCTTGCATTGGAAATCATCAGAGATCCCTCATGTGTTTAGCTCAGAGCTTAAATATAAAATTCTGTAGCATTTAAGAGTGGATGGTTTAATTAACCCTCCTCAAAGATTTAGAGCTTTCTTATTTGCTTTTTTTTTTTTTTTTTTTTTTTAAAGAAATTTGTGGATTGAGATTATTTCTTTTTATTTGAAAATTTAGATTAAACACAAAGGGGATGTTCTTCCAATTTAATGCAAGTGGTATCTATTAGCAGCTACATTTTCTGCCAGGGCTGGATATCTGGAAGACTAGAAGAGCCTACCAGGCTAGAAAAACAAAAGTAGGAAATACTGCCACATTCCTTCCAATTTAAATCAATAGCCTGAAGTTCAATTAGATGCCACTGGTTATTTGCCATCAGCACTTTGCTTTACCTCAAAGCCTCAACACTCATTTCATTACAGAGTTGGACATTTCCTATTTTTGGGCACCTGGAAGGGTGTCCCACTGCCCTGGACGCAGCACGCTGGGGATGGTTGTATTGCAAAGGGTGTATCAGTGGAAATCCTGGAAACAGGGTTGCAAAAAACACCCACAGATGTCTCCTGAAACCCCGAGACACTGCAGAAGTGCCTGTGTTTAGCACAGCTCTCCTCCAGCACCGCTTACATTGATATCTAAGCGGAGAGAAATCAATAAGGCAATTATATTTACAGCTACATCTTGATAACAAATCATCACTGTGCTGCTGGGGACAACAGATCAGGCACAGAAGCTTGAGTGTGCATCTGGACACAGCAGCTCAATATTCACTTACAACTTGTTACCTTTGGGGTTTGTTTGTTTGCTTGCTTGTTTGTTTGTTTACATATTTATTTATTTCCACCTTTAGTTGTTGTTGTTGTTATTTACTACCCTCACATCAGTTTGGAAACTAGGCTGTAACCTTTGCTTTCTTCCACCTAATGAAGCAGAAATTACTAATTATCTTGACTCTTCAGCATCTGAAAGGTGCAGAAGCTGATGTGGTGCCTGTTAATGTCCTTACAGCTGCACAACCAGGAAAGATATAATAGAGGAGAAGGGAAACACTTGTCTGTATATTCCAAGACTCCTTTTGACACAGCTTTTTCCACAATGCTACCAGAAAGATTACCAGAACTTTGGCAGGTACCTCACACCCTGCTCCTTCGGGCTGCACGGCTTCCAAAATACACTTTAAAGCAGACATTCCTGTCTCATGTAGAAGTCTAGCTGCAAAAAAAAATTAGGTATTTAAGAGGAGGAGTTCTTATTTTGAAAGACATTTCTTAGCATTTTTATACCTACAGCAAAAGGATTATTTTATAGCTTTACTATCTGTTCTCCGCAAGAGTCTATGAACAGAACATTACTACTGATAAGGAAATGTAAATGTTATTAAACCACTGTTATAATGAAACAGAAATGTGTCTATAGATAAAGTTATATTATGTTAAGAAGCTATTCACATTTGTTTATTTTTGAGGTATGTTCTTCTACTGAGCAAAGTTCTTGTGGAGCAATTTCTTAAATTAAGACACGAATTTTACGAACTACCAGAGTTTAAGGAGTTTTATTTTCCTCCTTCAGAAAAGGAGGGTGGGAAAAATGGGAAGTTTAAGTCTCTAAAAATAAAAATTGCTTCTGCCTAAAATGTTTCAGTGCTTTACCTGAACAGATTTTCTGATGAAACTTCCACCTCTTTCATTCAGTTCACTGTTATCTTTCCTAAAACTGGATGTCCAGACTTGAACATGAGCTACTGTCCACAAACTACTATTTGCAAGCACATAGGCTTCTTCTAATTAAAATGCAACACACTGTGATTGTGTATATTTTAACAACCAAATTGGTGACATGGTGGCACTTTACATAGCTTGGCATTTTTGCCATAGAATAACATCTTCAAAAGTTATCTGAGATTATAAAGGAAGCAAAAAAAAATATTTCTGCAGTTTTATTATTAATCAGAAAATTTTCAGAGAGAACATATAAGACACGGTAGATCTTTAAAGTAATTTTTTCTCTATTCTTAAATACTTGAAGGTTACAAAGCAAATGCTAGGTCTATGGATGAATATATATATCTATACATCTACTAGTTAGTTTATCATAGTATGATTTTTTTATTTTTTTTTTTTTCAGAAAGAACTTTTATATGTTTAAGAATCTCCAGTTTATGGCTGCAACAATTTTTGCAGTAACCCAGACAGACTGTCTGCTAGTTACCACTTACATGTTGCACAGCACATGAAGCTGTACAAACTTGCAAATGGTAAGATATATTTTAACATTAAACACAACTTTTATTTTTGAAAAAAAAAAAATGTCCTCTGTAGTTTATTTAAAATATTTGGATTTTTTAAAAATTATTTCACTGTCTCCTTTGTACATTTTACATTAGTTACAAGCAGAATGGACCTAAAAAACTTTTCTGCACGATTTTCAGATTTTTTTTTAATGTTAGTAGAACCTAATTATAGAAAGTTTTGAACTGCTAATGACTCCATCTAGCATTAGCTACAGACGGGATGTAGCACACTTACTGAAAAGTCACACTGACAGATTTTCTTTTAATATGTCAAAATCATTACTTCTGTTCTGCATTCGAACTTAAATGGATAAATGATTGCAAATGCTCTTATGAAACCTGGCGTTCATTTCAGAGGCAAAAATCATGCCTTCCTTTCACAAACCCACTGGAAAGGTCAGGACAGCACAATATTTTTTTCAGGATCTCTTCATTAACTTTGCTGCTGTAGAGTTGTGTCATCCTAAAGGAGTTGTTTCCTAAGCCTTTGACAGAATATATACCAGCTCAGGTCTGAAAGGTGTTATTGGCATCAGTGAGTATTGATAATAGAGACTGTGAGTAAGTGCTGATAACAACACTAAACAGGTGTTAGTATTTAAACATGTCAATTAACTTCTCACGAGGGCAGGTTACTCATTATGATCTACAATGATGTAATTAGCCTGCTAGGAATTCAGTGCAGTCAGTTTAAAACAAGTTGGATGTCTCTGCTGCGTTGCTGTCATTTTTCTGCATGGAAGGAGAATCTGCAGATAGCTGTCAAACCCAAAACAATACAAAACAAACCCAGCAAAACAAATTAAAAAATCCACAAAACAAACCAACAAACAGAAAACAACAACAAAACCAAAAGGTTCTTCTTTCCTCTCATTTATGCAATTGTACACCCACCAACCCGTTTTCTCTGCTCTCTTCCTTTTTGCTTTATTACTTTTGCTCTGGGATTTTGTGCTTCTTGCCTCCATCCCAGTCAGAGCTGTGCTGTCAGCTGCTGTTCTGAAGTATTTCTCATCTGGAATGGAGAAATAATGTCAACCAACAGAGCATGTTCAGTAGTTGCTTCAATATCTAAGCCAAACCCCTGAAATATGAGTGCAGAATCAGGATGTGGTATATGAAATGAGCACCCCCAGCATTATCAATATATAAATGTGACAGCCAACAGATATTACTGGAAGGGATTCACAGGCTGGTCTGTTTTTGGGCAGCACGACCTGCTGGTTAAGCCCCGTTTTTACCTATGCAACCAAATTCCACCCAAACTCAGCCAATCTAACATCCTTTATAGTTCCCTGTGTGCTTTAGCATGACCTAAAATAATTTTACACATCTAGAAACACTGCTAATTGTTTGTATTGTGTGGCCAAGGCATAGGACTGTGCTGCTGGAACAAAACCCATCATCTGGGACCGTGTTGACTGAGCCCTGCCGAGTGCTGAAAATTTGGTGGCCAGCAAAACAAATACACATCGATGTTTTCACTTCTTTCCAACTGGAGCATCCATCTCTGGAGTGACTTATTAGGGAAAAAATACCATTACACAGTCTGTGAAACAAACTGTAGTGGTATCGGGGCTGGTTTACAAAGGATAAATAAAACAGTAGTGGAATAAGGGTGCAAAAAGGGGCACCTTTTGATACTGGGTCATTGCCTCGATTTTGTGACAGGCTGGTAGGATTTTTCCAAAATGACATGGGGGACAGTGACAGTCGTAGGTGTGATACTTGAAAATTGTAAGAACACTGAAATGAATCAAAAAAATACATATTAGGTTTCTAAATATCAGGGGACCTGTCTCACAAAGCCCTACCCAAGACACTTTCTGAGGTCCAGGTCAGCTTGATTAATTGTAATCTGTATTTCTGGACATAATACTTGCCTGTACATGAGCTCAGGGACGGTTTCATGGCTTTCTTGTGAATAATGAAAATAATTAAACACAAGGAAGTGAAGGTTAACAGCAGAGGGTGAAAGCTATTTCATTTTTTAATAACTTCTTGAAGATGGAATTATATTCTTGCCCCGAATACACTCTATCTCATGCTCAGAGAACCGAGGTTTCTATAACAAAATCCCTACCTTTCATGAGCTAAGATAACATATTTTAATGTGTGTTATAACAATAACCAGCATTCACCAGCGGGTGGGATTTTACTGTAGGATTTTTAGATGCAAAGCAAAGTCAAGCAAAAGCCACACGGTGCCGCTATTGTGTCAAATAACAAACATTTCCAGCATTTAACTCGCCCAATAAATCCAGGACAGCAGGAAAAGCTGTGGTGATACCTAAAACTGCAGTTAGAAGACCTGAGGAATGATTTTGTGCTGCTTGAGGAAATTATATCATGGTATACCCATTAAAACCAGGAGTGAAATTCAGCATGAACAGGATTACAGAAGGGAGCAAAACACAAACTCCGAACAACTCTTTCTTTCCACTCCATCAGCACACAAAATCCTGATCTGATGTTTTGGCCTATGGTCCAATTAGTGTGTACCATATTTAGACAGGCTCATAACATTTTGGAATTGATCTCCTGTCGTTGCTGTTGTTGTTGGGACAGACGATAAAAAGCAGGTGAAGCTCCCGAATAGATGAAAATGAAAACTTTATTACATGATAATAATAATAACGAACGA
>JAWMRC010000353.1:0-13164 GCA_035584755.1 Thripadectes ignobilis
ACAGGTACCCATCGTGGAGCCTCCTGGTCTCTGGGGACACTGCAGGGCTCCTGCTGGGCCACTGGAGGGGTCTGGTCTGACTGTGATTGGAGGCTCCTCTCCCATGTCCTGGCAGGACAGTGTCTCTGGGGTCCTTGGCCACAGCTGGGACACTTGTTAGCCATGGGTTGGGAGTCCTTTGCCCCAGGAAGGATAGTGAGCCAGAACTGGGTTCAGCATTCTCTCCTGTCTTCTCCAACAGTCAGAAAAGTTCACCTGTGTCTGCTACAGCTTCTCTGTAGGTAAGTGCCTTCTTGCTCCCATTGCCCAAAACTCCCTCCTGCATTTCTCTTTTCCTGTCCTGGCTGATTCCCACAGAAACGAGCCGGCCCAGCACAGGACCCTTTGGGTCTCATGTGGGACAGAGGATAATTTTTTTTCCTATATATGGGCTGATTCTCCGTTGCTGAAGAAACCTACACCAAGACACATGAGTTCACACTTGCATGAACCCTGTGCCACCACTGGGGCACATGAGGTGGCACCCACTCCTGGCTGTGTGTTAGTTGCAGGGCAGGCTTCAGGCACATGGCACTGGACTGTGATCGGGCTGGTTGTGCTGTTGGCACTCCTCCTCATGACTGCAGGGATCCTGTGGCTCGTGCTCTCCAGGTGAGTAGAAAGACGACAGAGACATCATGGACATGAGCAAAGCCAGTCTCTTACCCAGGACTCCCCTCTGCCTTTCCAGGAAAAGGAAGTATTTGCCCAACAAAGCTAAGGAGGATAACTAAAAAGGTAGGAAAAAGCAGTTCTGCAGACAACCATCACAGAGGGCTATAGGGCTATGTGGCAGCTGGGATGAGTGCCATAATCTCCCAAGAGAACCTGAGAACCTGACATGTCTTCCCATTTGCCCTAGCTGGGGATGGTCAGGATGGTTCTGCCCACTAAGCCCCACATGGCAGCAAAGTGGGGCTCCAGTCAGTGCTACCAGCCTGGAGCTGGGGCAGGAGTGAAAAAAGATGGGCATTCCAAAGGGTGTCTCATGGCTCAGCCCTTTGAGGGACCCATGTCCCAGGGGAGAGATCTGCAGGGAAGGGTCTCAGGAGGGTCATGCTGAGAGACTGCTGCTCTTACCTGGGCACTGACAGGCACCTCTGGGGACCTGTGGTTGGGCACAGCTGGGATGAAAGGGCTGTGCTGTGGCAGGCATTTACATGTGCTCCAGCCTGTCTCTGACATCGAGTACCCTTGTTGTCAATAAGTGAAGGTGGCTAGGCTGGAGGTCAGTCACTCCAGACCCTGACCAGGACCATGGAGACATTCAGGGCAGTAAGGGAGTGGAGAAAATGGAAAGGATGACCCCAGCTCAGTGCTGACGGCTGCCACATCCCCTCGGTCTCCTGTGACTGTAACCACCACAGGAGTCCCATTCAATTCATCCAGTTGACCAGGGAAAGAGGAAAACAGGAGGCCAAGAAGGGTTGTGAGCTTTTTTTTCCCACAGCTCCTTCACCTCCCAGCTTTTGCTTACTGCTTTTTAAAGTCCTTTGAATTTGACTTTCTGTAGTTCCATTTTTCAGGTTTGCTTTCATTTTTGCTTTCCAGGAAGCAGGACTTGTATTTCAGATTTCCCAGTCCCAGACTCACCCAGGTTCAGGCTGATGGCATTCTGCTGCCATGTCCTGGGTTTCCAACACTTCTTCCCCATCTCTGCTGATATCAATCAAACCCAGGCCTTTGCTGGAACTGGGTCCAACTAGACTGCTTTGTGACTAGACCTGTTCTGTCTGGATAACCAATAAAGGCTTGTGGTTTGAAGGGGCTGCCTATCTCACTACAGCTCCTGCCTGGTCTCCTCATTGCCCCTGTGGGGTCACAACTCCCTGCAGGAAGCTAACTGCACCTTGTTGAGGGGAGCCATGATCAGGGCTGCTGTGACCCTGTATTCCCTGGTGGTGCCTGACAGACCCCAGGGCTGTGTTTGACAGCTCTCACATGAGTTTGGATTAGATGTGCGGTGGGAATCCATGAAGAGCGACTCCTGTCAACACACATTTTGGGCAGGAGTGTTTTCTGTGCACATGCTGTGGCCAGAGCTGAGGGACCCGTGTGGTCTCAGCTCCTTTACAGGCCCTGTGTTGGGTCAAACCTGGAAGAAAAGTGAAGATCAGAGGTCACCACCGCCATGGCCATTACAGGGTCTTTATTGGTGATACACAGGACAGAGAGCCATGGGGTCAGTCCTGGCTCTGAGGTCTCTTGCCCTTATGCAGCAGAGGCAGAACCAGGCTCCATGATGCAGCAGCCCCTGCTGGAACCACATCCAGGATATACAGCTTAAGCCATTATAACCTGGGATTGCCATGGTGGTGCCGGACAGGCTGATGAAAGAGCCTCTCTGGAGCTGGCCTGGCTGTGGCACTTGGATTAGCACCTGGAAAATGGAGCTCCAGAAAGAGATTCTTTGGGTTGGAAGGACCAGTTTAGTCCTACAGGACCATGGATTGTCCCACCCTTGGCTGTTGTTTGCCTTGGTTTTCATGCTTCTCCCAAAGTAGGACAGATAGCCTGTGCTCCTGAGCACCATGGATCTTACAGCAGTTTGATTCTTCCCTGACAAAAAACCAGTGTGGGTGTCGGTGCTACCCCACTTCCCCTGGGGCTGCCTGAAGGGACTAGGGAACCTAGATGATACAGCTATTCTCTTCAGCCCTAGCAAGGAAGAATAGGTCAAGTCCTGGTGCCTCTGCTCTGATATGTATGCTCAGGCTGTGGGTTCAGATAAGTTCCTGCACAAATGCTGGGCCAAGGGTCAGGTTACTCTTTTGAAGCCTGGCTGCAATTTGGAGACAGTCTAGCCTGTGCTCTCCAGCCACAGAGGACCCTTAGTGTGGCTTTTCAGGTGAGTAAAGTGTCTTATTGCTGTGCACATCCCCTTTGTTTTCTCCTGTTTTCACTGTTACTGATGAAGGACTGTCAAGAGAGACAAATTCCTGTCCAGAGACGGGCTGTGGTCATGCCTCTACTTGAAATTCCCATAGGTTTCAAACGAATTCAAGTAACTGAAGGCTAGTTCATAGCAGAGACCATACTGCTTCTGTGGAAAGAAGGATGCACATGAGAATCTGATAGATCAACACCTGCCGTGGAATATGAGCTTTGGTTTGCAGCATCTTCCTGACCATGTCAGGCACAGGTACAGCCCATTCTCCTGGCAGCTGGAGCCCACCTTCCCCTGCTGATGAATCAAAGGCATGTATGTGCTCCAATAGCTGGAGGGCTGGGCTACCCCAGTGCTGGAGCCAACTGGTCATGGAAGAAGAGTCAGCCTCCAGGGCACAAAGTGTCTGCTGATCACTCCCATCTGGGTTGCTCACCCTATGATGACCTCTAGCACCCAGATCAGATGGTGAAGTGGGTGCAGGACACATACCTGAGCACCTATCAGTGCAACCCCCTGCTGAGCAGGCCAGGTGGACCAGAAAGGGGCCAGTCATCATGTAAGGTGCTTTGGTGCCCATTTGGTTCTGCAGAACCTGCCCCTGAGTGAGTGTGTATGTCCCAGAGGCAGAAAACAGGGGTTTCAGTGCTCTCATTGGCCCCTGCTGGCCCCAGGATCATCTGAGCACAGAGGGGCCAGGGCAGCTGCTGGGGCAGCTGCTGGGACAGCCCTGGATATGGCTTGGTTTGATGCTGCAATCCCAGCTGGGTGTGAAGTCATCACCTACCACATCTTTAATGAGCTGCCTCCGCCGCCTCTTCAGTGTCCTCACGGCCTGGGATACATCCACCATCCCCTCACTTTGGATCTGCTCACACAGGAAACTAGCAGCACAGAAGATCCCGCTCCTGCTGGCTCCATCCCTGTGGAGGAGAGCAAGGGGAGAGTCTCTTGTTCTGGGAACACCTGGCAGGGCTGAGCCTCAGAGGTATCCCACTAGGCACCCAGCCTCCCAGGGTGATGTTGTCCACAGATCCTGCATCCAGCCAGCCTCCACAGGGAAGTCTCCCACCCTGAACATAACTGAATTCATGTCCTTACATCCACCCAAGATGGAGCTGTGACCAAGTTCACTGACAGAGCCTGGGCTGTGTCCAACTCTGTGCCATGGCTGCTCCTCTAAGAGACCTCACTCACCAGCAGGTGACAAGGACATGTCCACCTTGGCTCTGCCGATGGTGTGTCTCCACCTTCCCTAGCAAGCTGATGATGGTGGCAGGGTTTGGGGGAAGACACTCCTGCATGGGCCAGTCCTTGAGTTGCCATAACTGGACTTCCAGTGCAGACTTCTTGGGCTAATGGGGAAGAAAGACAGTGTGTTGGACAGAAAAGAAACCTATTGTCTTGATGGAGGGAAGGGATGGACAGTGTGTGTTGGTCTGGCTTAGCCATGCACACTGGATCACAGTTCCAGAGTGGGACAGTCCAGTCCTAGACTTTGCCCTTCTCCATTGAGTGCTCTGAGACAAGCATATAGGCAAAGCATCAGAGAAGAGCTGAGCACCAGGTATCGCTCAGGCTGACACCAGTCCATTGCCCAGCTACCTGCAAAAACTATTCCTTTCCATGAACCCCCAAGGTGCACAAACTCCATCCACAGCTGGTGTCCTCCAAGTTGGAAAGGCACACAAAGGTACCTCTGACTCATACTTCTGACTGCACCCTCACCTTCTTGGGATTAACCTCTCCCCCAGAGCAAAAGACTCTGCTCTGGCCAGTGTCATTCCAGCATCCCACCAGATCCCTCTGACTAGTGTGGCCTCTGCCACCTCTAGCTGTGACTTTGTCCCCCAATTAAAATGGCTGTTCCCAAAAGACTTCGCCTCTCTGAGCAAAGAGCCCACCTGCTGCCTATTGGTGAGGGCAAGTGTCCAGGTTGTGAAGCCAGCACCAAGCTCCTCTGAGATCATTTGGACATGGAAACGGCCATAGTCTTCTTTGCCCTGGGTGGGCCAGAACTCCACGTACGTCTGGGGGAGGGGGAGACACGTGGATGATCACACACAGCCTCAATCTGCGCACACGGCAGAGCTTGGCACCTCGCATGGGTGGGCTCACAACAGCCCCTTGCCCATAAGCCATGTACGCCTGGCTCTGCTGAACATTTGCTGGGGACCAACCCAGTGCAGAAAAATCACACTCCAGCAAAGAGGACACCTGAGGGATGCTCCCCTGCTCTGAGACTGGGGAGTGTCCACCACTGTGGTGCTCTGGTGCTTGTCTGTCCTCAGGGCTCTACCAGATGGAGCCCACAAGTCCGCAGAGCTCTCATGGTAAGAGCCATGCAGGATACAAGGCAGAAATCACACTGCCCAGACCCACCGGGAACCAAGGGAGGGGAGGGCTCTACTGGGACTGCTGACCTTGTCCAGCTCCTGGAGCTGATTCAGCACAACCACTGACGTGCAGGTGTAATCCCAGACCAGAGCCCAGAAATCCACCAGCGTGGTGTGTAAAGGCAGCTGGGTGATGATGATTCTGTCCTCCTCAGTGTACGTCTGCAAAACAGACCAGGGGGCGTGTGGAGGGAAAGTCACACAATCTACTTCCCCGAGAGCCCTCCCGACAGCGGGAATGCCCCACCGCCTCCCTCCAGGGATGGAGGAAACACAGTCCTGCTCAGAGCAGCCCAGGTTTGCACCCCGCCGCCCCTGCAGCTCATCACGGCCGTGCTGAGCCCCCCGCAGGATGAGTCCCCCAGCTGTGCGGCAGCTGCTGCGCTGGCAGGGCTCAGCCGAGCTTGGGGGCCACCTCCTGGCAGCAGGGACAGCAGCCACCGTGGAAGGAGTCACCGTGGGGCACCCCACACCGGGGTGACACGCTGTACCCTGCCCCGGAGCAGGGGTGCGCGGAGGGGCGGTCTCTGCTGCTGTGTCCAGATCCAAAAACCCCCGCCCTTACGCTGGCAAACACGGCGTTGATGTAACCCGGTGAGCCGTCTGCGTTCAGCGAAGACATCAGGATGGGCCGGCAGGAATCCGCTGCGGGAGGGGCAGAGGGAGGGAAATGATGGGTCATCCTCTGCCTACTGAGGGGCACGGGGCTTTCCCTGCCAGTGGTGTGGTCAGCGCGGCTTCCTGCGGGCTGGGGAGGCTTGGGAGAACAGGCACCACCAGCCTTGTGACTGTGACAGCTCAGGGTCCCCTGACATGGGAAGTCCAAAATCCCCTGGCTGAGAGGCACAGCAGTTCCACTGTCCTCACTGCTCCCTGATGCTTCACCTGAGTTTCCTGACTGAGAAAGATTAGACCAGGGACATGTTTATCCCAGGTGTACCCCAGTTGTACCAGCCTAACCTGTATTTATTACCTACCAATGAGAGAATGGTGACTGGACCTTGAGCAGAACCTGCCAGAGGCATGGTGCTGGGGAGGGAAGCAGCAGGGCAGCATCATTCCTCACATGCTGCTCTCCAGCACTGGGTTACAGAGCAAGGGGCTCCCCAGCTCTGCCAGGGTTACCTGGCAGGATCCCTGGCTTGCGGTTCTTGGGCTGATTGCTGGTTTTCTCTGCTTCTCTGCATGGCAGGAGCTGGAACAACTCAGAAAACTTCTGCAAGGCCTGTAGAGATGATTCAGCCCAGTAAGTCATGCCTGTCAGTGCCTTTCCTTCTTCAGCCACCCTAGAGAAATGCTCCCCCATTTCCAACCCATAGCTGGGGAGGGAGTGGTGAGAGGAGTGGCATCACAGACCAGCCCCCACAGCACCAGTGCAACATATCCTGGTGGTACCTTGAACTCCGTCTCAAGGATACTGTGGTTTCCTGATGTCCCAGCTTCTCGAAGAGAGTGCACAAGGGTGGCGATGCTCTCCACGGGGATCCCGGTGTTGCCACAGAGCAACCCTTCGAGCAGCGCTTCGTACAGGAAGGTGTACTGATCCTGCAGGAGGACATGGATTGGCTGCACAGTCTGCAGCAGCTTCAGGAGGAACCCTGGAACTCCAGACCACCACTTGCATCAACCTGTGCTAGGAATCAGCCAGGCTCATCTTCACTTTCCTGCTGTGGAGCCCTGAGGCTGGACAGCTATCAGTGCAGGCAGCCCTGCTTTGAGAAACAGCCAGAAGCTCCAACAACCCAGGAAACACCATGTTCCTGGAGTTTAATTCTCCCTCTCAGACCAGACCCTTGCTCTGGGGAAGGAAACATGGAAAACCTGTGGACTACTTAGTCCTCCTACAAGGAGCTGGCTGCTCCAGCCCAACCCAGTTTTTTCCAAAGGGAGCCAGCACTGAGCATACCATAGGAGTGTAGCCCTTAGGCCAGGACACTGCTGCTCAGGAGGTGCCACGAGAGCAGACACCCTGAAAATCTAAACAAGAAATGGACTCTTGTTCATGATCCTTGCCAATGGTACAGCCCTTCTATATCAGGATGACTGGTCCATACAAATGCTGCTGACACCTCAGAGGGTCTGTCTCATGGAAGCATGGATCCCCACTGGGTTTGGACACAGTATTGAAAAAAGGGTCCTGCAGTCTCCATGACCTGGCAGCTCCAGTCCCTGTGGCCAATGTGCCTTTGCATGCCACACCCCTGGGAAGGGTGGGAATTAGATCTGCAGTCTGAGGTGTGCAGGGAGCAAGTAAATCTTCTCACCTTGGTCTGCACCATGCTGACCCGCTGCTCCCGCAGCTGCTGCACACAGTGAAACACATCCACCTTCCCCTCAGCCTTCCCCATCTTCAAGAGGAAGTCCAGGGCGATGAAGGTACCTGTGCGCCCGATCCCTGCACTGAGGACACAGAAAATTGGAGGTCAGTGCTGCCCCGGCCAGCTGTGCCCCGGCAACCAAGCCTCCCCAGCTCAGTACCTGCAGTGCACCAACACGGGCCCAGCAGGTGCTTCCAACACCCTCTTGTTCACCACTGCCACTAAGCACAGGAGCTGGGAAGTGTTGCTGGGAACTCCGTGGTCTGGCCAGAGCAAGTAGTGAAACTGCTCCACCACTCTTGGGAGAGGACAGCCTGCCTGCAAAGAGGGACACATGGCTGGCAGCAGGGAGCAGGAATCAACCAGGAAACGTGTGAAGTGGTTGCATGCCAACAAGTAGGGAGCAGTGGAGAAAACCACTTCAGCGGGGCTCCAGCGCACAGTGATCCCCCCAACACCCACATCATAATGACTGCTCCACTATAGCTCCTCAGACAGCAAAGGGCAAATTCACCCATCACACAGTCACACAATTCATTTTGTTCTCTGCTTTCCCGTGCTGTGAACAGTGAAAGCAGAGCAACAAAAGCAGTTTGTTCCCCAGAGGAAAAGTACAAAAATCCCAGTTTAGGGTGTTTCCATAGTCATCCAGAAGCCCTGGCGCCTGAAAAAAAGGTATTCCTGAAGGCTGGTACTGCACTAATGTGAATGTACTCACTTCTGTTACCAGCCCATTGTGTATTTTTTGATAAACATCACTTTAACTGGGCCTGAACTAATGAACTGATACATCCTTCCATCAGGTGCTTTTGTAGCTTTACCTCCCAGCTACATTTGTTTTGGGGCAACACAAGAAAAGGCACAAGTATGCATAAGTGCAATTTCTTTATATTGTACCTGTTTTCCCCTTCTTGCAGCTCCTGAAGCTTCTGCTTTTTATCTGAGATATGACTTCAGCAGAAGTATCCATCTTGAGAAATGTCCTTATGTAGCTTATCTTAAACCATAAACTATCTGTTCAGGCTTAGTAACTGTAAATTACCAAGAAGCTTCAGTGTGGACCCTTTACAGGTTGGTTCAGGTGGCAGGCAGACACCTGTCACACCACCCTGGATGGCACAGAAATGTCATTTTATATCTTTATATGTATTATACTTCTTTAACTGCTTTTATACCCTTTGTAATCACCTGATCCAAGCCCTCAAGAATCCATGAACTGCCCATGTGCATCATCAGTCCAGACTCATCTGGCATGACCACTGGAGCTGACAAATTGCCTTTGGCTGGCACAGAAACCTGGGGCTGATGCCATGGCATGGAATCCAGTGGTAGCAACACTGACCTTCGTGTGCTGGAGATGATGCAGGGCTCCCCACCATGTCCTTGGCTGACAGCTCCCACCAGCTACTGAACCCCAGAAACATCCTGCATTTCCACCTCAGCTACATGCCAGACTTACCTTCTGGAGGCAGAAGGTCCGTGTGACAAAGCCCATGGTGGTCCTGGTATTGTTGAGTGTCACAGTAAAGTCCCCATAGGCCTCCTCCTGCTCTGGCCAATACTGTTCACACTTGATCTGTCAACAGCAGCAAGACCTCTTAGCACCAGCAACCTCACAAGGGGAAGGTTGCAGTGATGCAGAACTCTCTGCACTCACTGACAGACACACTGGGAGCACAGCAAAGGAAGGCAAAGAAGCTTGGGCTCTGTCAATACCCAAGCTGAGAATGGGCTGAGATGGTTTCTATACCTTGTTTTGCTCCACTAAGCCCGTCAGCATCACAATGACTGAGGTCTTCTCCTGCCAGACCATCTGCCAGAAATCCACCACTGTCTCAGCCAAGGGGCCTTGGAAAGGAAGAGCAGAGTTCTGTGCCAATGTTGAAGCCATGGAGGTGTGCTCCCAGGCACAACTCAGACGTTCCCAGGCTTTCCTCTGCTCAGGGATCGAGGCACAGCCAGTGAACATCAGCACCTGGCAGGAGTGCTGGGCACATTTGGCTTCACCACCATGTAAGAAACTGGGACAGGAGGAGGGACAGCATGTGAGCCCATGATATGTCACGGGTTCACTGCTGCTTCAGAGGCTTCTCTATCCAGGTGCTTAAGATGACCATGAGCTACTCCCAAATTTAGGGTTCTATGTCCTGAAAAGGATTTCTGGAGCTTTGCAGGGAGCCCAGGGCATCTTCCATTCTGCAAAGAGCAGACTAGGCCATCCCAGCTTTACACTGTTGGGAGGAGATTGTATCTGAGTGTACTGAGTGTAGGTGTGTCAGGCATTTGCAGGATTGTTCCTGTCATGCCAGCTGCCAAAGGGAACAAACCATACTTGTGGGTGGAAAGACCATATCCTCAGACTGGGAAGTGCAGGCACCAGCTCCGGCTGCTGCCAAACTGCCTGTGAGGCTTTCCATGCCCTGCAGCAGCTGTAACCACTGTCCAGAACAGAGACCTTGGACATACAGGGCCTTGGACTGAGCCATTCACAGCTCCTAGGCTGTTCTCCATTCCCCAGATTGCTCAGGGCAGCTACTGGCACCTCCTGAGGATAAAGTCTGGGAGCACCTACCTTGAGCTGCAATGAAGAAGTGTGGACTCCGGTAGCTCTGCAGGGGAGAGATTCAAAGAGCTGTGATCACATGGGTTAAATGTTTAACAGTGAATGAAATAAATAATCTACCCCACCAGCACCAAAGTCCAGAGCCCTCAGCATGGAATGTCCCATAGCACCACTCCTGCCAAGCACAGAGAGTGCACACCAGAAGCTGCATCTTGGCTCCAGGCCCCTCACACATGTCCCTTTTTGTTAGAGATGAGGGCTGCACACAAATCTGGAGTACTCCAGGCAGCTCGGAAAGGATGCAAGGAAAGTGACATCCCAAGACCTGCCAGCACTTGAGGGCAGCAAGTGTTATTCCTTAGGGCCATCCATATGAGCAGGACTGTCCTCATCCTTGCATAGCAAGGCACCTTTCCTGCTCTCCCCAGGGCAACAATTCCTCACTACCTACATCCACGTAGCTGGCATTGATGTAGTCATTCCCTGTATCAGAGGACTGCAGCACCACACGGCAGTGATCATCTGAAAGAGAAGGGAGGTGGACTGATGCTTTGGGACAGCAGCAAAAAGACTGAGTACGCAGGAGTTTGTAATTTAGGGAAGTCTGAGACTGTCTGCTCCCTTCTCAGCATAACCCCAGGCCTCAGGACATGTTCAGGGGTAAAGAACAGCTGATGAGATGAAAGATGACATGGCACAGCAGGAAATGCAATGGAGTTTTAGAGAAGACTAGGAAAGCCAAATGTCTGCACCATGTGGGGCCCTGAGGAGCTTTAAGATTTGAAAGAAATTGCGTCATTCCTTCCACTTTCCCACAAATACCTGCCTCTTTATGGGACACAGCACTGTTCAACAATGACTAACATCAGGAACAGGAATACAATGATGAATGATTAAGTTGCATGAGGATTTCAAGAGCAGAACAAGGGTTCTGCAACTGGATTTAAAACAGTGGGGCTAGAAATCCCCCTGTGTTTCAATGCCCACCGAGGATTAGATAAGGCCCTCAGTATTTCTGAAGTGCTGCAGGGCACCTACACCAACCCAGAATCCTGTGCTGCCCAACCAGCTCCAAATGCCTGTGCCAACCCCTGCAGAGCTCTGCTTACATGGGATGATGCTCTTGTAGCGGTTCTTGCTCTGATTACATAGCTCCTTTCCAGCATTGCAGGGGTGCAGCAAAGTGGAGGACAGTTGCTGCAGAGGAAGAAGACAAGCCCATTTGGCATTGGGATATATTCTGGGACTAGCAAAAGCCAACTGAATCCCCTGCCCAGGGAATGTGTGAGGGCTGGGTGGACAGTGCAGCCAGGTGGGAAAGCAAAGCTAAACCAAACCTGATATTCTCTAAGACGCCCAGCACCATGCCTGTTGACTGACTCATCATCTGTCTGCTCTGCCTCTATTTCTTCCCTCTTAAACTTCTTCAGAGCTTCCAGCAGTTCCACCACTGGGATCTGTGTGTTCAGCTTGCACACACCTACAGAGACCACAAGGGCCAGAGTTCAGCATCCACCTGATGCTAAACTGGCTGGCCCTGGAACTCTGCAGCTTGGACTGAACTGGCATTGCAAAGGCCAGGGGCCCATCAAGCCCTAGACAGCCCCTCCCCATGCAGGTCCCTTCTTCTGGGAGGTGTCACTTTCCCCATGCCAGCCAGCTCTGACCCTCTTGGTCCTATAAGGACTTTGTGGAGCCTATGAGAACCCTGCCCTTGCTTTTGACAGACACCCTGTCCAGACGAGGCACACAAAGCCTGTGTTCATACTTCACCTCTTTGACATCTCAGAGGGATAGTGCTGTTGTTCTCCGAGGTTTTTGAACTGTTGTACTTTAGCCTGCAAAACAGCAAGTCAGGCCATAGGCCAGCAGAACAGAGAGACACAGTAGAGGCTGTTTCCTATCTGACAGCTTTGTCTCCCACCCTGCTGTTTCTCAAGGTCCACTTGGACACTCCCTGCCAATGCAAGGCACTGGATGCCTTACAGAGGGCTGGAGAGGTGAGGCAAATACTGACCTGAAGAGCACAAAGAGCAGCAAGATTCCCAGTGCCAGGAGTGCAACAAACAGCGCTACTGCCAAAACCATGGGCATCCTATCCAGGAGAGACACTGGCTTCTGCCCTGCAGGTAGCACAGCCCAGGGTCAGGCTCCTGCACAGCCTGAACTTGGCATCAGGAGATCCCATAAGTGCTTGGAGACATAAGCAGCTTCCCTCATCTCCCACTCCAGGCTTTGCATTGGAGAAAAGTTATGTTAGTGCAGAAGGAGCTTGCAGGTTCTGGCTTGGTGTCATACCCTGTGGTGTGAACCCCGTCTCCTTGACTGCCCTAGTCACTGCCGGAGCCTGGTGAGTTATCTGCATTTAAGGTTGCACATACACCAAGGGGGCACTAGAACTAGGATTGAAAATGCAGAGATGGCAAGCATGATGCCCAGTGTCCAGCTGCCACTAGTGCCACATCTGCCCAAGTGTCCTGAGGATACCCAAAGCCCATCTACTACAGGCAGCCTCAAGACCCAGAGAACTTCTTTGAAGATTGAAGTAGGACAACAATACCCCACAACTTCTGGGTCAGGCCAGCTCATTGCCAGGGAAGCAGCAAGGCTGGGAAATAAGAGAGAGGTTCTGGCATCAGAAGGAAAGAGATACTTACCAACAGAGAAGCTGTAGCAGACACAGGTGAACTTTTCTGACTGTTGGAGAAGACAGGAGACAACTCAGCCCACTCCTGCCCCACTATCCTTCCTATGAGCAAAGGTCTCCCAACCCAAGGCCACTGAGTACTGCAGCTGTGGCCAAGGACCCCAGGGACAACGTCCTGCCAAGGTGCCTGGGCCAGGAGCTGATCAGGTGCAGCACTATTGCTTTCCATCACAGCCAGACCAGACCCTTTCAGGGGGGGAGCAGGAGCCCTGCAGTGTCCCCAGAGACCAGGAGACTCTACCATGGATACCTGA
>JAWMRC010000354.1:0-10518 GCA_035584755.1 Thripadectes ignobilis
TGCCCAGGGCAGTGGGCACGGCCCCAAGGCTGCCAGAGCTCCAGGAGCCTTTGGACAGTGGGACAGGGACAGGGGGATTGTTGGGGTGTGCTGGGCAGGGCTGGGGTGGCACTGGATGGTCCTTGGGGGTCCCTCCCAGCTCAGGATATTCCATGATTCTATGCTTTGCTGTCTAAATAGAGTATATGGTAACACAATTTTCCACTTATTCAGCTGAATTTCTTTCCCCTCAGTTTCATCCCATAATGGTTATTCCAGACAGAGGTGATGTTGTTGGAGCAGCCAGAGGAGCTGGCAGGGCTCGGGTCAGCACCAGCACCGAGGGCTGGTGGAAAGTGTGACTGCTTTTCCAACACAGGTGCACTGCTTGGGTGTGAGGAACATTCCCAGGCTGCTCTGAGTCCCGAGCCTTGGAGAGCCAGCAGGAGCCAAACCCCTCTGCTACCCTCTCCAACACCATCCCAAGAAAAGAACATGGAGCAAAGCCAGGGCTTTCCCTACCACAGTCTTATTTCCTCTCCTTCCAACAGCTTCTTTTCCTTTAGTCAGGCAAAGGGAAACAATTTGTGCACCGACCTCCTGATTGAATTGCTTTCCTCCTGTGAAGAGGGCTCTCATTCCTCCCTACGTCACTCACACCACCCTGTCCTCTCAAGAACATCACGAAATCCCTTTCTTACACTCTGCCTTCTGCTTAGGAAATAAAAAATAAAACCAGTCTGGGTCACTTGTACAGGTTTCTAAAACACTTGAGCTTGGGGGAAGGGAAAAGGTTTCTCCTCCTTCATTTCTGAACTTGGCAGATTTCTGCTACAAGAAAAAGAAACTGCCTGGAGTGAAAGGGAGAGGGGAAAATCTTGCTTAGAGCTGGTTCTGAAAACAGTGGGTTTAGAGCAGGTTTCCTGCACGTGGTGTGTCATGTGGAAAGCCTCTCAGTGTCAGTGGTATCAGGTGGAAATGACCTCAGTCAATGGCTTTGCCACTCGTGAGTGATGCAACCTTTTCACCAGTCCACAGGTAATTTGACTTCATAGGGAATATATTCGAATTTGTAAGAATATATTGTATTTATGTATTGCTGTTAACATCGTGTGGGAAGCACTTACATCTCCATCCCCACCTTTAAGTCAACTCTCAGGCCTGGTTTTCTCCTATGGAGCCAGGCTGGGAGAGCTGGGAATGTTCACCTGGAGAAGGGAAGGCTCCAGGGAGACCTGAGAGCTCCTTGCAGAGCCTAAAGGGGCTCCAGGAGAGCTGGGGAGGGACTGGGGACAAGGCATGGAGGGACAGGACAAGGGGAATGGCCTTAAGTGGAAGGAGGGCAGGGTTAGATGGAATATTAGGGAGAAATTCTTCCCTGAGAGGGTGGTGAGACCCTGGCACAGGGTGCCCAGGGAGGTGCTGAGCTGCCCTGCTCTCTGCACTCCCTGACAGGAGGGGACAGTGAGGGGGGTCGGGCTCTTCTGCCACATCCCAAGGGAAAGGGGGACAGGAGATGGCCTGAAGTTGCACCAGAGGAGCTCCAGATGGGATATTAGAATAAAAAATCTACAGCAAGTTTGGTCAGGGCTTGGAATAAGTTGTCCAGGGAGGTGGTGGAGTCTCTGGAAGTGTCCCAGAGGTGTCTGGATGTGGCCCTTGGGGACATGGATTAGGGGGGATCCTGGTGGTGCTCATCCAGTGGGACTGGGTGATCCTGAGGGTCTCTGCCAACCCTGATGATGATCCTGGGATTCTGTGTGGGAAGAGTGAATTCCACCTTTCCCAGGGTGTGTGCCCACGTGCCCAGGTAAAGGCAGTCCTGGCTGCCCATGGCTTTGTCACCTCTGGGTGTCCCCAGCTGTGTCACCACGACTGTCATCGACTGTCATGTGGCTGTGGCTCCTCGTGCCTGAGCTTCTCCCCAGCCCTGGCACAGAGGGACATGGAGGAGAGCTGAGAGAACCAAATCCTAGAAGTGACAGGGGTTTTCTGGAATCCCCCTAAATCACTGGGGAAACAAACAGTTTTTTGGTTTTATGTTTTTGCAAGAACATGGAAGAGCATTGAGGAGGACACAGAACATGAGGAACCGTTCTGTCCTTGTGCCCACAGGAGAAGACAGGCCATCTCACCATCCTGGGGGCTGGTGAGAGCCTCAGTGCCAAACCCCAAGCTACAACAGGCAGGAGAACCAGGATGTTAAGTGTGGACATCTCCAGCTTGAGAGGAACGTTCTGTTCCAAGAGCTTGTGGAAGTTGTCTTGGGTTGAAAGATGAGAGTGCAGAGTTGTGCTCCACTTGTGGAGCTGGGTTGGAGAACATGGGTGGAGGGGAGGGAAAGGACATCCTAAAACAGCCACACTCTGGGAACTGCAGGCTGTGCAGTGACACATTCCTGGACCAAAGAGAGCTGGTGCTGTGGCCTGCTCTGGGCTAGGCAAGGATTCACACAGCTCAAAGGGCTGAGGTTGTGCAGCAGCTTCATACCAAAGGGGTTTGCCAGTGTCAAGGCAGGACTTCTGGTCATTGTGTTTGTGGATATATGCACCCCAAAAATGCCCTTGGGTACTAAATAACCAGTGTGAAGAGCAACTGCCTCACAGAAATGGGACATGGGATGAATAACCACATTATCTCCATGTCCAGGGGGTATTTATTGTAAAATGTGAGGATTTATTTTATTTTATTCCTTTTTTTCCCCTTATTTTTCAGATGTGTAGACTAATTAAATTACTCAGAAAGGGCGGGAAAAACTCAGTTTGATCTGATTTTAATTTGACTGAAGTCTGGACCTAAAAATGCGGTGCTTTTGAAAGACAGAACAAGCAGTTTCCTGAGTCATAAATTGAGTCACACAGACCCCTAATGGTGTTTCCAGGACTGCAGACAAGCTGTTGCTCTCAAGACAAAAAGTAAAGCCTTTCAAAATAAACTAGAGTTTGTGGCAGATTTCCAGGGAGATTTGTAATGTCCTGAGAGTCACTTCAAAGGTACAGCTCCTGCCTCTGTGTCTTCCCATGGAGAGGGTGAAGGGAAAGCTCTGGGGATGTGCAGAAATGGGATTTGGACAATGGTAAAGGTGGGTTTGCATCCAGGGAAGTCCAAGAGCAGAGAATTTCCCCTTAACCCTGCAAAGATGTCATTCCCTGAGAGGTTCATGGGATTAGACACACAGGACTTGAGAAATCTGCTCATGCACATAGGAATTTAAACAGATAAAATGCCCCTGTTTGTTATCCTGGCTCAGTCTCCTGGAGGTTTTCCAACAACAGGCAGAGGGGGCTGCTCCCTGTCTGTCCCCCAGCCATTCCCAAATAAATACAGAGCCCTCACTGGACAAAGGCAAAAATCCCTGTGCCTGGATCCCTGTAAGTGTCCGAGGCCAGGCTGGATGGAGCTCTGAGCAACCTGGGCTAGTGGAAGGTGTCCCTGCCCATGGCAGGGGGTTGGAACTGGATGACCTTTAAGGTCCCTTCCAACCCAAACCATTCCATGATCCCATGAGAAGCTGAGGAGTTGTCACAGCCTCGGTGTGGATGGTGTGAGGCACCCAAGTCCAACCCTGCAAATGTTTTAGGAATGACCACAGGATCCTGGAATATCCTGAGCTGGAAGGGACCCCCAAGGACCATCCAGTGCCACCCCTGTGTGTGCCCAGCACACCCCAACACTCCCCCTGTCCCTGTCCCAGTGTCCAAAGGCTCCTGGAGCTCTGGCAGCCTTGGGGCCATGCCCACTGCCCTGGGCAGCCTGGGCAGTGCCCACCACCCTCTGGGGGAAGACCAGGTGACACCAACTGTAGATCAGGGGCATGAAGAACAAGTCAGTTCTTTCCCATCTGAATTGTGAATTTGTTTGCTGGCTGTCCCAGCAGAGACCGGGCTGCCTGTGTGTCCTGCCGAGTCCCCTCTTCCCTCTGGAGCTGCTCCTTGCACAAGGAGATGCATTTTGGGCAATGGCAAGTGGGAGAATTGTTTGTTTTCTCTCTTTTTCTGGAGTAACTGAGGATTTCAGCCTCCATTGCCATCAGCAAGTCACTCTTCACAACACTAAATTCCCACAGCCACAAAAAAGCTGCTTTATATTAATGCTCCGGTGCCACTCTTGCTTTCTTACTGCAACCTGTGCCAACACCACAAACATTCGTATGAACATGGGAGCTTCCAAACCAGCTGATGGAAAATATTTAAGATAAGAAGATAAAAAAAAAAGAATTCCAGAATGAGCCCAGAGGCTCCATCTTTAATTTAAAAAAAAAAAAAACCCCACACCCAAATCTAGGGTAACAATCCTACACCTCTGGCTTATTTGTACTTTCTGAAGCAGATTTGGTGTTTGGCCTTGGCTGTAGCTCCGTCCTGTTTAATCAGAATTAAACTCCAAGGGGTGTGGGGGAGTGTCTGGGGTATAAAAGCACCCCAGCCCTCATTCTGATTTCAGGTTTGTCCCATTAAATCTGGAGATTATGGCAGGAATTAACGGTGGATGCTCCAAAGCAGCACCTCAAGTATTGTCCTTTGTGTTACCTCTGGCTCTGGGGAGGGAATCATTCACTCTTGGGGCTGATTCCCAAGCAAGGATGGCTCTGGACCCCCCTGCCACGTGTTGCTCTTACACCGTGGTGGTTGTCCAGCCCATGGTCCTTTGTGACCTCCCTCCTGCCCTTCCAGCAGCACCTCCCACCCCCTGCTCCCTTTTAGCCCCCAGGGATGATCCAGGAGCTCTGCTCTGATTTTACCCCCATCTCTTAGAGCGATGTCGGAGTCTCGAGTGTCGAGTGCGGCTTTCCTTGGGTTTGTGCCTGGAAATAGAAATCCCAACCACCCTGTAAGGGGTTTCATTTTCCTTCCTTGAACACACTGCACTGCTTTTTGGCAAGGGAGAGCACACTTGGAGAAGAATAGGCTATACACACGGACGTGGACCTGTCATGAAATTCATTTGAGTTTCCAGCTGAAGTCACTCCTGCTAACAGGATCTTGTTACCCTGTGGTCGGACAGCACACAACCCTGTAGAAGAAAAAGGCCACCACTGTGAGGTTTGGGGGCTGCAAAAACCTGTGTTTTCTCTGTTTTCACCAAACTCCTCCCAGCTGAGGCTGAAAATCCCATCTCTGTAGGGTCCAGGGTGTGGAGAGTCATCGACCACGTGGGCTTGGGGCATCCTGTGGTGGTACAGGGGCTTTCTGGCACCTTTCACTCCAGACAGGAAGTTTTTGGGGGGAAAAGCAAGGGAAAGAATTAGTTCCCAGGACCCCCCATGGCTGCTGCTGTAGAGGAGGACTGAGCCAGCAACCTGAGTCAGCCTCAGCCTGCTTTAAGTCTGGTTTTCATGAGCTGGAGCAAGGATGAAGGAGGAAAAGGGGCTGGGGGGTGCAAGCAGGGTTGACCACTCATGCCCTGGGGCTGAGTGTGGTCACCTCCTGCCCTCTGGTGAGCAGCAGGGGCCTTGACCACAGCTGTCCCCATGGCTTGGAGGGACTCTCCAAGCCCCATCCCACAGTGGGTCACCAGCTCCTGCCAAAATCTAGACACAGTGGATGATGGGCAGGGAGCTGTGCCCATGGCCAGGGACAGGGCCTGGCAGAGAGCCCCAGTTCAGAAAACCCCAAAGCACGGGGTGGCAGCAGGATGAGCTGAACTTTGCTCAGAGGGGTTGGGGACTTGCCCAGAGACATTGAGGACTCCCCATCCCTGAAGGTGTTCAGGCTGGATGGAGATCTGAGCAACCTGGTCCAGTGGAAGGTGTCCCTGCCCGTGGAAATACATGAGCTTGAAGGTCCCTTCCAACCCAAACCACTCTGAGATTGTCTGTTTCTGACTTGCTGACATTTAGGAAACTGTCACAAAGCCTTTTATGTTTGAATTCCTGCTGTATTTACGAGCCTGTCCCTAAAGGATTGTTAAAGTAAGTGCAGCCACTTTGGGTATTTCAAGATGAACTTGTGAGTTCCTCAGTTCCAGAGCAGGACATCTCTCCTGGCTTTGCAGTCACTCCCTCAAATGCTGCCTGTGCTTTCAGCAGGAAAGTGGGATTTTTCCTTTGCAATCACTTTTCCAAGGCACTCAGATTATTTAGTGCAGAACGTTGTCCAAAGCAAAGCTGGGGAGGATTTCCTGAACACTTCAGGACATTCTTTCCACAAATGTCAAAGAAAAAGAAAAAGGGTTGATTTCTCATTTCTTCTCAGGTATGTTAACATACCAAATTAGGCCCTGTGTTATTTCCATGTCTATCTGTGTCCCAAAAATAGGATAGTCCTGGAGTTCAGCAGCCACCAGTTCCACTTCCAAGCTGGCTAATGGCAGATCCATGTCCCTGGAACTGAACAGGACACATTTTCTTGTCTCTCCCTGCCCTCGGTGATGTCATGCAGCAGAACTCTTCCACGGGGTGGGTTTTTTTCTTCTTTCATTTTTCAAGAAAAAGAAAGGCATGAGTCATGTCTTACAGGCAGCTCTTTCCCTTCTTGTTCACTCATCATCAGAGTGCAAATCATGGCTTAACTATGTGCAGTTGTAAATTGGTTTGGCATAGTTATGTCTGGATCCACTGAGCTTCCCACTTGTGGGAGTCTCCCATTACCCCTTCTCCTCTCTGACTCACTTCCATGTGTCCCAGTGATTTCACTCCCAGCTGTCTCCCTGCTCCGAGAGGTCTAAGATGGGACATGTGTCTCTATTGCCTGAATTAGAGATTTATCTCACTGCCCTTCTGGCACTGTGTGCATGGCCCAGGATACACCTCAGCCCACCGACATCTCACTCTGCACTGAGACAGGGGTGCAATAACTGCTTTTGCAGGCAGGGAAAATAATTAGGCCACCCTTTGCCAGAGGAGTGTGAGAAGCATTAGCCAGGCAGTCCCTCTGATGGAGGGTTCATATCTAAAGCCTTGAGCAATTGCTTTGGAAGTTTTAGGGGAATTTATTGCATTGTCTGCTGGTTGAGAGGTGATATCGTTGTTTTACTGGTAGCTGCAATCACCATAATGAAGCCTGAGAAAAAGAAGGTGAGAAAACAAATGTCTTCAGGTCATTACACTAATGCTGTTAGATCAGGTTGTAGAGCTGTTGAAAAAAAGTAATTGCAGGGATGACAGATAATAAGTGTGCAAATTTATGGCAGTCCTGCTTCTCTGGAAGTTCACCCTGGATCTTCCCGCCAGAAGACTTCAGATCCCCCCAAAAAAATGCACAGGGAAAGGTGCTGGCTGCCCTGGGAGACTTGCAAATTAACAAGATGTGTGGGATGAGGTTCCTCTCACCAAACTCGAGTTAGTCTGTTCTCTCTTCCCTGGGTAATGGGGGGAGAGAGGAGCAGAGAGGCACCTCCATATAGGGTTTGTTCCCACCACAAGAGAAGTCTCTAAGATAAGGAGGTTGAATCACCCTCTGGCAGTGCCTTTCTAACCTCCAGTGACTATAAAGGGAGCATAGTTTAGACTGGCTTAGACAAGACAAAGCTAAAATTAGTTGAGACTTATCCCACCCTGAGCTTTGCACCCAGACAAACTGCTGTGCAGTGTGACTGGGCAATCTGGGATGGGGACCAGTTTAGTTTCCATGCTCAGCCATCCCTGGGCTACCAACTTGCTCTGCTGGAGAGAGAATCCAACCCTAGAGGGGTCACAGGAGCCTGGATGAAATTTGGATCGAGCCTGTGGTGCTCCTTGATAAGTTCCACATTGTCCTTTCAGCTGGGAAAACCATGAAATGCAGGGAAAGAGGGTTTGAGCAGGATGATCCTAAGGATTTTTAGCAGCACCTTCCCCTGGCTTTTCAAGAAAGGAATCTTTGGCAAGGCCACAAACTCCTTGAAGATCAGTCCACCTTGTTTCTCTCTAATCTTATCCACCTCTCTTGCCCTGCAGGCGAAATGCATGGGATTCCACAGGCTGACAGCTCCTCCTTCTTCTAGGAAAGCACTTAATTATCTCAATCTCTTCATAATTGACTCACTTCCACTACTCCAAGGAGAGAAGAGCTGAGCGTGGCTGGGCAGCCAGTTTCTCTCAGTGCCCTTCCAGGAATCCTATCTCTGTCCACTGCTGGGCCCTCTGATTTCTGTCCCCTCACCACTTTGGGTTGCTGTCCCCACCACCCTTTGGATCGGTGCCCTTTGGGATTGCAGAATTGCTGTCAGCCCTCACCTTTGCTTGACACTCAGCCAGTTTGGTTGACAAACTGTAAGGTGACGTTGGCCACGTGCCCTGCTGGGTGCCAGCAGTCCAGAGAGCCCCTGGTTTGGAGCTGGTGTTCCCAGGCTGTCAGTCGGCAGCAGGAGCATCCCTGGGCACGAGGAGCGAGCTGTCAGCGTGTTGTCATCTCTGTTTGCCAAAATACTTCTCTGGAATGAACAGGATTCCCACGCCTCCAGAGCTGGAGCTGGAACCAGGCTGGCATTGCCCATGAGCTTCCCCAGCTCTTCCCATATCAGAAGGGCTGGCAGTGCCAAGGGAATGGCCCGTGGCGAAGGATTTGGCACCTCTGTCTCAAACCCTGCCCAGGGCTCCCCATCAGAATTGTGCAAATGGGGCAATCAGGGTGGAGAGGGACTTTGCACAGGGCGTGGAGAGGCAGGACAGCAGGGAATGGCTTTGTACTCAAAAGGAATAGGGTTAGATGGGATATTGGGAAGGAATTCTTCCCTAGGAGGGTGGGCAGGCCCTGGCGCAGGTTGGGCAGAGAAGCTGTGGCTGCCCCTGGATCCCTGGAAGTGTTTAAATCCAGGCTGGATGAAGCCATTCCTGCTTGTGCTATCACTACATGCCCTTGTGTAAGTTCCCTTTCCTATCCCACATAGATATTATATATATATATATATAAATATATAATCTGTATAGTAAACTATACTAATTAAACACACCACTCTGGAAAGTATGTATTTTCACCCTGATTTATTTTTTTTTAATTATTTAAACTGTTGGCTGGTGGCTGTTCTTGGAATTTTGACATAGTGATAGACACATAAACTCAGATTTATTTTCATGTGCATGTTGAGATGATTGAAGCAGCTGTTTTAGGAGTCAGCAATTTGCTATGAAATTCTGTCTGAAGCTACTAAATTTTCTCCAGCAACGTAGCTATGAGCAATGCTGACCTGGAAACTGCCCAGTTTGGGGTTCTTTCTCTTATCATGTAACAGCTTTCACCCCTTTCCTTCCATCCCAGATCTTCTTTCATAGAACCATGGAATGGTTTGGGTTGGAAGGGACCTTAAAACCCACCCAGTGCCACCCCCTGCCATGGCAGGGACACCTTCCACCAGCCCAGGGTGCTCCAAGCTCTGTCCAACCTGGCCTTGGACGCTCCCAGGGATCCAGGGGCAGCCACAGCTTCTCTGCCCACCCTGTGCCAGGGCCTGCCCACCCTCCCAGCCAGCAATTCCTTCCTAAAAAAGATATTTAAGGAATGAATTTATACCACATTGTGACTCAGGAGTGCATTTACACCACATTCCAAAGGGATGCAAACTACCGTGCCCTGATGTTCACTGTGAGTACCCCCAAGGATAAATCAGTCCAAAAATCACTTTGTACACTGTAAGTGCATGTTCTTGACTCCAGGTCTTACACAAAACCAGAGACATGTTTAAAGCAAGGCATTTGCAGAGGTTTGCAGAGATAACCACAGAGTTATCAATGATTTTTTTTGGTGCTTTCCAGTTTACTCTCATGCTCTGCAATATGATCTCATAAACCAGACCCAAAGTGAATTTCCAAGCAGGGTGACCACAGTGTATATATTAATAGCCCACTGGCTACCAGGGGGACTGACCAACCAATTGTGCCTGTCCATAGAAAACAGAAGATTTTGTGTGGCCAGCAACTCCTTTTGAAGGAAAGGAACAGATCTGAGTCATCTGGATTTTCTTCAGCTCATCTCAGTGAGTAGCACAGGGCAAATCTTGCTAAGCTTATGGATTTCATACCCAAAACAGTCTGTGCTGAAAGATTATTTCAGACTCCAGATGATTTCAATTTTCCTTCCCTTTATTTATGTATTTATGTTCTTTTCCTAAAAACAAAAAGGGCTTTCAATGCTTAATGAGGGTAGATAAAGTTTTCTTATTGCTTTTGAAAAAGAGCAAAAGGCTTTTGGATGGACCGCCCTTTGTCGTAGGAAATGAGTGAAATTTGCTCAGTTTTTACCCAGATGCAGCAGAACAAGATTTTGGCTGGAGTTTCAGTTTCTTTCCGGGTCAAGGTGAAGGGTTTTGCTGTGTCTTTAGGAGTTAAATCCCTCTCCCTTCCCTGCCACCTCTGTCCTCACAGGGCATCCAGGCTGCTGGAGAGAGGTGCAATGCTCCCACTGGCTGCTCCCTGAATGAGACCCTGGCAGGAGGAGGTTTGCAGGGAAGGATTCCCATCCCTGAGAGCTGCTGCCCATGCTGATTTATGAGCCAGCCCTCTCATTTGGCCAGTCCTACCAGCAGCGTGATGGGACAGTGGCACTTGTGGCACGGAGGGATTGAGTTTCTTGGTCACCCTCCCGGACATCTCTACTCAGGGTTTTGCTGCTGCTTTATGGACTG
>JAWMRC010000355.1:0-13105 GCA_035584755.1 Thripadectes ignobilis
GCTGGGAATTGGGGGGAGTCTGGGAAGGGGTCTACGGTGAGAGTCTGGAGCGAGTCTGAGGAGCGGGGACCATCTGGGGAGGGTCTGTGCGGGGTCTTTGGCGGGTCTGGGGGGGTTCTGTGGGGTGGGAAGGGTCTGGGGGGGAGTATCTGATGGGGTCAGGAAGGGCCCCCTATCACCTTCGACAGCCAAACCTCCATCGGCAGCCACTTCGGTATGTGGGGACTGGGGAGGGGGGGTCCAGAGGGTGTCTGGTGGGAGTTTGGGGGGGTGATTGGGAGGGCCAGGGGATGTCTGGAGGGGTCTGAGGGGGTCTGCTTGGGGGTCTGGATGGACTCTGGAGGGGAAACTGGATGGAGGTCTGGGGGGTCTGGGTGGGGGTGTCTTGGTGGGAACCGTGGGGAAGTCTGGGAGGGGACCCGGGGGGGATTTCGAGGAGGGGTCATGGTGGAGTCGGGGGCGGGGGCTGTGTGTGTGTCCGGCCCTGCCCACGCGTGCCGATGCCCCTGCAGAGCGCGGGCCCCCCACGTTCCGCCACGCCGGGCCCCCCCGAGAGCGCCTGGCCCTGCATGTCCTCAACCGGTGCCCCTTCGTGCCCGAGCACCTGGAGACCCGCGCCCTGTACAGCAGTGCCCAGCCCGGGCTGGAGCAGGTGGGCACCACGGCGGGGGGCACAGGGGAGGGCGGGGGGACCCCGGCGTCACGGGGGCCTTGGGGGTGTGGGTGATGTGGACCGTGGAATGATGGGGACCTTCGAGGGGGTGTTGGGGACCCTGGAGTGGCAGAGAACCTGGGGGTGAGTGATGGGACCCTGGGGAGATGGGGGCCTTGGGGGTGGAATGGGTACCCTGGAGTGACAGAGAACCTGGGGGTGGGTGACGGGGACCCCGGGATGATGGGGACTTTGGGGTGACAGAGAACCTGGGGGTGGGCACACTGGAGTGACAGGGATGGGGCTGGGGAGGGATGCCAAGGTGACTGGGACATTGAGTATAGGGTGTGCCAGGGGGATCTTGAGGAGACAGGAACCATGGGGGTGGGTGATAGGGACCCTGGGGTGGGTGATGGGGACCCTGATGTGACAAGGACCCCGGGGGCGAGTGATGGGGACCCTGGGGTGACAAGAACAGATGCTGAGGGGGGTGACAGGGATGTCACGGTGATGGGACCCCCAGGCAGGAAGGGATGCTGGGTGTGAGGGTCTATGATGGGCAACCAGGGTGATGGGGACCCCTGAGGGCAAGGGAGGACCAACGGGGGACTGAGGGGTCCAGTCCCAGCCCCTCCGTGTCCCTTGCAGGGCAGAGTACAGATATGGGTGGACCTGGGGTGACAGGGACCCCAGGGGTGAGTGATGGGGAGCCTGGGGGTGGGTGATGGGGACTCCGGGGCCAAAGGGGGCCCCGGGGGTCCGTTTGCAGCCCCTTGGTGTCCCGTGCAGGGGAAGCTGCAGATGTGGGTCGACATATTTCCCGCCAACCTCGGACCTCCCGGGCCCCCCGTGAACATCGACCCCCGCAAGGCCAAGGGGTGAGTGGCTCTGGAGGATGGGGGGGGACTGTCCCCGGGCAGGAGGGGACACTGTCCTGCCCTCCAGGTACGAGCTGCGCTGTGTGGTGTGGAACGTGCAAGACGTGGAAATGGGGGACATCAACCTGCTGGGGCAGCGCATGAGTGACATCTACGTGACTGGGTGAGCCCGGGGCACCCCTGTGTGCCCCCAAACTGGAACCCACCCTGTTACCCCCCAGCACCTATCCTTGTCACCCCAGGGTCCGCACCACTCACTCCTGGGGTCCCTGTCACACCAGGGTTACCATCCCCATGCTCCCTGTCACCCCAAGGTCCCCTTCACCCATCCCCAGGTCCTCTGTCATCCATCCCAGGGTCCCCATCACCCATCCCTGGGGTCTCTGTCACACCAGGGTCCCCATTTCCAGTCTCTGTCACTCCAAGGTCGCTGTCACCCCAGTGTCCCCATCCCCATCTCCCGGTCCCCCCATGCTGTCCCGGCTGTGCCAGCCGCGTCCCCATGCCCAGCTTCTCCCTGTCACCCCAGTGTCCCGTCCCCCCCAGTTTCCCTGTCACCCATGTCCCCACCCCCGGGTTGTCACCCCAACGTCCCCATCCTCAGTCTCTCTGTCTCCCCAGTTTCCCTGTCACCCCAGTGTCCCCATACCCAGTCTCTGTCCCCCTGTGCCCTCGGGGGTGTCACAGCGGTGCCAACCATGTCCCTGTCACCCCAGTGTCCCCATCCCCCAGCGCCCCCAGGGGTGTGGCAGTGGTGCCAGCCGTGTCCCCGTCAGCCCAGTGTCCCTAGCCCCTCGTGCCCCCGGGGGTGACAGGGGTGTCCCCGCAGGTGGCTGGACGGGCTGTGGGAGCAGCGGCAGCACACGGACGTCCACTATCGCAGCCTGGACGGGCACGGCGCCTTCAACTGGCGCTTCGTCTTCCCCTTCGAGTTCCTGGCGGCTGAGAAACTCTGTGCCATCAGCCGTAGGGTGGGCACAGCCCGGGGCTGGGGGGCACGGGCAGGCGCGGGGGACAGAGAGGCTGGAGGGGCTGGGGGGAACAGAGAGACTGGGGGGCACAGGGAAACTGGGTGGGCTGGGGGGACAGGGAGGCTGGGCGGGGATGGGGACATGGGGTGACAGGGATGTGGACCCTGGGGCCTCTGGGGGGAATGGGGGAACAGAGTGACTGGGGTGGGCTGGGGACATGGGGTGGCAGAGAATCTTGGGCATGGGGGATGGGGACATGGAGTGAGAGGGACCATGGGAGTGGGTGATGGGGACCCTGGGGTGAAAGAGAATCTGGTGCTGGCCCTGGGGTGACACAGACCTCAGGGGTGGGTGATGGGGATACTCAGGTGACAAAGAACCAGGGGATGGAGACCCTGGGGTGACAAGGATCACAGCAGTGGGTGATGGGGACCCTGGAGTGATAGAGGTCACCCCAGAGCACAAGCACACCCCCCTCCGTTTCCCACTCCCCAGGAGCACATCTGGAGCCTGGATGAGACGGTGCTGAAGGTGCCACCCAAACTCATCCTCCAAGTGTGGGACAACGACAAGTTTAAAGCCGATGATTTTCTGGGTGAGGCCCCATTTCCCTGCCCTGGGACCCCCGGGGGGTGGGGAACCCCCCAATGGTGACAGGGAGCATCCACTGAGGATGGGGAGCACCCACAAGGGATGGGGGAGCACACTGGGGATGGGGGGGCACCCACTGGTGGTGGAAAACACCCATTGGTGATGGGGAACACTCAGTGGGGGTGGGGAGCACCCACTGATGATGCAAAACACTCAGTGGGGACGGGAAGCACCCACCGGTGATAGGAGCTCTCCCTCCCCGCCTCTCCCCACAGGCATCCTGGAGGTGGACCTGAGGCAGCTGCCCCGCCCGGCCCCGAGTGCCAGGCTGTGCCGGGCCGTGCCCGAGGGGTCCCCCTGGCTGTGCTGGCCCTGGGGCAGGACCCCGGCCCCAGCCCTCGCCCCCATCAACCTGTTCCGTGCGCGGCGGGCGCGGGGCTGGTGGCCCTGCACGCTGCAGGAGGATGGCGGCTGGCGGCTCTCCGTAGGCTCGGAACGCTGGGATAACGGGGCGGGTGATGGGGACAGAGCCCACACCAACCCCCCACAAATCCCTCCAGGGGAAGCTGGAGCTGAGCCTGGAGCTGCTGACGGCACAGGAGGCCGAGGAGCGGCCGGCGGGGAAGGGTCGGGACGAGCCCAATAAATACCCGGTGCTGCCGCCACCCAGGTGGGTCCGGGAGGAGCGGGGGGTCCGGAAGGGGGCACAGGGCGTTCTGAGCCCGCTGTGACCCGCAGGCGCTCCAAGAGCTCCGTGCTGTGGCTCCGCTCCCCGCTCCACCTGCTGCGCTACGGGATCCGCTGGCGCTACTGCGGCTGGGCCGGGCTGGCAGTGGTGGCAGTCCTGCTGCTCTTCCTCATGCACTCCCTCTTCCCGGTGAGAACCCCCCCAAAGGCCACCTCTCCCGGCTGTGGACACCCCCTGAACCCCCCTCTCCGTCTCCTCGCAGAGTCCTGTCACTGTTCGCGTGGTTGAAACGCACCACCATGGCCTGCATTTCCCCTTCATGCATCATTCCAGCACGGAGCGTCCCAGCACGGAGCATCCCGGCATGCATTATCCCGGCATGCATTATCCCGGCATGCATTATCCCAACATGGAGCATCCCAACATGGAGCATCCCCCAGAGAGAGGGGCAATGCCAGCCTGAGGAGGCCAGGGACACCTCAATTCCCCCCTTCCCTGGCTGCCAACCCCCCCCCGAGCTCCCCTCTGTCTCCTCGTTGGATCATCCCACCATGGAGTAGATTGTCCTGCTCCAGAGGTGCATCCCGATGGTACCGAGTATCCCAGGAATTAACAAAGTCATGTCCAGCAACTATCAAAGCATGGTCTCCATCTCTGTGGGCTGGGGGTGGGCAGGAACATGGATATGGCTCATGGAAGAGATCCTTAGGGAAGCAACGTGAAGGGACTGTTGTGATCCAGTTCTGGGAATGATTGGAGCGGCCTCTGCCCATAGTATGGTGCAAATGAGACCTTGTGCCAAAGTCAACAGGATGGGTTTCATTGGACAGTAAATGTGAGGCAGAGAGAGAGAAACAGGGAAAAGAGAAGAGGGGAAAGAAGGAGAGTGAAAGAGAGGCAGATACAGTGGAAAAAATATCACCACTTTGTGGATTCTGGCAGTGTCCTGTTGATCCTCCTCTTGGGGTGGTTCCCCTGGTGAGAGTCCCAGTCTCGTGGAAGTGATGGCTGGATTCTGGATCTGTGAGGGAAACCCGGGATGGGGAGGGAAAAGCCTGGGGTGGGGAGGGGAGAAGTTTGGGTGATGAGGGAAGTCCAAGTGTGGGGAGGGAAGGAGTCCATGTGGGTTCTGTCATACTTGGGCCAGATGTGCCCCTGGGGTGGGGAGTTCTGCACTGGATGATGCAGTACTGGATCCCGGGACATTTTGGGAGTCCTGGACACCTTTCAAGCCCTCACAGCTGCCTGTTGTGTCAGTGCAGTTGACTCACAGCAGAGATGAGTATCCTCAGCCTACTTGGGAACTGTCCCGGTGCTGCCCCCAGAGGAGCCTGAAATCGGCTCTTCAAGAAGCCTCTGAGACCCACTTTGTGAGACTGAGAAGACACAGGTTCTCCATTCGGGTGCTCTTGGAATCATCTCACAGAGAGGTGTCTTCACTGCCTGCATGATCTGATGATTCACTGCCGCCCTCTGTTACATATTCATGACGTTTTCCAGCACTAATATGCATATCCTTATAAGGTCTCTGCGGGGCTTCACCTGGTGGCTGCCCCTGCCTGGAGCCCCCAGAGTTCCCAGTGACAGCCTCATGAACTTCTTCAAGACAATTCACCTGGTTATAAAGTCACGGGGTGTTCCTTGGCTGCCTCAGTTCCCTCCCTCATTGTTTCTTTCCTTTACTTCCTTTCACTCCCTTGGCTCTGGAGTTTTCCAGGGCACATTCTGTTACAACACTCATTTCTTGTTGCACCTCTGACCCCCCAGCACCCACCACAGCTGGTGTGAGCACAAACACAAACACCCTTGCTCAGTGCCAGCCGTGCCCCCGTGGGGTGTGCAGGCCCTCGGCATCCTCAGCTCGCACCTGGAGCATTCCAGTCACTCTCCTGAGTACATCCTTCTCCTGTCATAACTGGATAATGGCACTGCCTTTGTTTTATCAGTTCAGGCTGGGGGGGAGGCTTTGCTGAGCAGTCTCTGCTCTGCAGAGTTTGCAGCAGGGGACAGGAGTCCTTTGGTAATTTTAACAGCATTTAAGCCATAAAATCATCTCTGGTTCTCACAGGACAAGATGATGATCCCAGACAGCCAGGACAGCCTCTCCAAGGCCACCTGCAGAGCTGCCTCTAGCCCTGGGATCCAACAGGAGGACGTGGAGTTGCTGGAGAGAGTCCAGAGGAGGCCACAGAGATGGTCCAATACTGGAGCCCCTCTGGATCCAGGCTGGGAGAGCTGGGGATGTTCACCTGGAGAAGGGAAGGCTCCAGGGAGACCTGAGAGCCCATTCCAGGGCCTAAAGGGGCTCCAGGAGAGCTGGAGAGGGACTGGGGACAAGGGATGGAGGGACGGGACACAGGGAATGGCTTCCCACTGCCAGAGGGCAGGGATAGATGGGATACTGGGAAGGAATTCTTCCCTGTGAGGGTGGGGAGGGGCTGGGATGGAATTCCTAGAGAAGCTGTGGCTGCCCTTAGATACCTGGAAGTCTCCAAGGCCAGGTTGGATGGGGCTTGGAGCAACCTGGGCTAATGGGAGGTGTCCCCGCCCACGGCAGAGGGTGGCACTGGATGGGCTTTGAGGCCTTTTCCAGCCCAAACCATTCCATGGTCTCTGCTTTTCCTGTCCTTCCTGTTCCCAGCAGGTGAGCCCAAGTTACCTGCATTGCCATGTTTTCCCTGCACTTCTTAACAGGAAAGGTTTGCCAGGGAAAGCTGGTGCTCCTCGAATTTCCTGTTCCCAGCAGAGCTGTGCCGTGTTCCCCTGATCCTGGTCCTGAGGCACAGGCTGTAGGCAGAGGGGACACATTCCTTGGAAAGGGGTCTGGGCTTTAGGCTGAGCTCTGTGCCTGAGGCAAAGAGGGAAATAAATCCATTATTTTATTTTCGTAGCATCTCCTATGCTGTGGGAGCTTCAGGAGAAAGTTTGGTGGCCTGGATGTGCAGCTCCTTCCATCCCCATGGAAAAGGAAGAGCAGCTTCTTCTCCAGTGCAACCACCAAGATGAGAAGCTTTTCCAGCCCTTCCAGGCAGACATTCCCAGCCCTCGTTCCAGGCCAGCATTCCCAGAGCTCGTGACACAGCAGCTGCCAAATTCTTGGTGGGTTTTGGGGACTTGCTACAGTTTCATGTCCGTGTTTTTCCTGCCTGCTCCGTGCTCTTCCCGATAGAACCACTGGATGGGGCAGGAGGAAAAGCTGTGGATTCATCCCAGCTTCATTCGCCAGGAGCAGCCCTCAGGAATGATCCAGCCCTGGCAGGATCCTTCCCACACAGGGCGGCCAAGGGAGCGCTGTGTTCTGGCTCCATCCACCCCCAAAAATGGCAAAAGAATAAACTCTTGGAGTCTGAAGTCTGCTTGGAAGTGCATCCCAAGCACCCGGGAGGTCCTAAAGGATGGGGGACTGAGTGACTCGGGGGTTTTATGTCTCCAAATAACTCGGGGTCGGAGCAGAGGGGTCTGGCCCCTTCCCGTGGCTGCTCCAGGTGGATAAGGATAAAGCAGAGGCTGCAAACCCAAAGCTGTGCTTTGGGATGTTTTCCTGGGAGCAAAGCCCTGATAAGGAAGTTTTTCACGGCTGCAGTAAACAAATCAATCTCTGCAGCTGAATCCGAATGCAAAGAGGCTGAAGGACCTCTGAAGGGTTTTAATGCCCAAATAAATTATTCCTGCCGTGGCAACAACATCGTGGGGAGCGTTTGATTTCCCCCAGCCATTAGTGGAGCTGGGAGAGCAGAAATATCCCAGTATTTAACTGGAAATTAAGGGAATGCATCACCCCTGACAGGAACTTTTACAAACGGCCTCTGCCCAGCTCATAAATCACCGGCAGGACCACGGGAAACTTGATTTACAGCTCCAGCCTTCCAGTGGGGGGTTGCCAGGGGATGATGCATTCCCGAAAATCCCTCGGGAGCTGGAGGTGTGTGTGTGGGTTCTCCTGCTCGTTCGAGGTTTGCTCTGGGAGCTGGGCAGGATGAGTAAGGAGTGGAAGCCGCTGTCCACCCACAGCCGGTACTTTTCCACGCTCCCCGTGCCAGGGAAGTGGGAATGTTTGGGGGGACACCAAACACGGGGATGTCTCCAAGCTGCACCCGAGGACTGGAGGGGGTGGGAAGTTCAGGAGAAGGGTGGGAAGGGAGGCACTGACCCTGTGTGGCTGTCACAGGTGCCAGGAGGGATTTGAAACCTCGTTACTCCCGTCGATGGAGCCACTCCTTGGTGGGTCCCAGGGTGGGATTCGGATAATTCCAGACCCTCAACGGGCATAATGTGCAATGGGGACCTTCTCCAGCTGGGAATGGAGCTGGGAGGGACAAACTGGGAGCCTCCTGGGTTTACCGGGGCCTCTGCCCTCTGTGGGCATCAGATCCCAGCTGGAACTGGGTGGGAGCTGAGGGCTGGAGGTGTCTGGGGACACTGATGGGATATCTGGGGTCACTGATGGGGATGTCTGGGGGCACTGTCGGTGTCTGGAACCCTCATGGAGGTGTTTGAGGACACTGATAGAAGTGTCTGGGTTCTGATGGGATTTTTGGGGACACTGATGGTGTCTCTGGGGTCTGAGGGAGGTGTCTGGGGACCTCCTGCAGGGGTTGGGGCTGCTGATGCCACACAAATGGGTCTCCTTTCATCGGTCTCCCCCACCCCTCTGCGAGTGATCTGCAATGTGGAGATCATCTGCTAATTTCCGTGTGCGGGAGATTTATTAACCCCCGGGTGCCGCTGAGATGCAAACAAACCTGAACTCATCTCGGTGACAAAAAGCCATTTAATGCCTGCTGGGGCGGCTGAGAGCCAGAGGGAAGTGCCTGGATTTGGGGTTTCGGTGCAGACAAAACTCTGGCTCAGCCTCTGATTCCTCTTCCAGAGCTGTTCGTCCTTCCTGGTCGCTGCTCCAGACCCACTTGCTGTCGTGTTTGGACCTCATGGGAAGAGCCTGAAACCTCGGAAGAGGTAAATGGCTTTGATTTCTCCAAGGTCTTATTAGGTAGGTCTGTTCCCGAGCCGCCTTCCTGTGCCTTGGCTCAGGTTGCACTAACGCAGGATGGGTTTTTTTCCCCTGGGGATTCCAGACCTCGGGGTGGCCCCCCTGCCTTGTCCCCGCCTCCCATTCCGGAGGAGGGACCTTTGGTGCCCTCGTTTCTGTGGTTTCTCCGCAGATGAAGAGCTTTGCCGTAAACCCCAGGGCCCCCAGCCCCGGCAGCGGCTGCGAACTCAAATATCCCACTAACTCCCGAGCGGGAATCGGCAGGAGCGGGGGCGGGCGTGGGCTCGCAATTCCAGCACGGGAAAAGTCCTCCAGGTCCCAACGGAGCAATCAGGGGAGAGGTAGATGAGGGAGGTGAGGGGCTGTAAATCCTCCCGAGCTACCGAGATGAGGCTGTGCCTCCCCCGGCTTCGGGCTGTGCCCACGCAGCGGCGCGCACTGTCCTTGGCAGCTTTCCCGTGGAAGAAAAGGGAAAAAAAAATGGCCAGGCTGGTCTGGAAGCATCCCGAGGCCCCCGAGGAATCCACCAGCGACTGTTCCTGACTGCAGGAACCAGGGCTGCCAGGTGGACTGGCTGGCTCAGTGGCTTAATTCAATTTATTTGGTCATTTAAGGCTCTCAGATGGAGAAGAGGAGGCTGAGGGGAGACCTCACGGCAGTTCCAACTTCATTGGGAGGAGCAGGCACTGATTTCTGCTCTGCGGGGACCAGGGACAGCACCCAGGCAATGGCTGGAGCTGTGTCAGGGCAGGGTCAGTTTGGATCTCAGGGAAAGGTCCTTCCCCCAGAGGATGGTGGGCATTGACCAGGCTCCCCAGGGCAGTGGGCACGGCCCCAAGGCTGCCAGAGCTCCAGGAGGGTTTGGATGATCCTCTGGGCACAGGGTGGGATTTTGGGGATGGTCCCGTGCAGGGCTGAGGTTGGACTCCATGATTTTGTGGGTTCCTTCCATCTCAGGGTATTCTGGGGTTCTGTGACTCTATGAAATGTTCGTTTCAGGCGAGGTTGGTGCCTGGGAATGGGGGGACAGAAGAGAGTAGACCCCACTGGGAATGGGGGGACAGCAGAGCCGAGACCTTGCCTGGGAATGGGGGGACAGAAGAGCCGAGACCTTGCCTGGGAATGGGGGGACAGCAGAGCTGAGACCCTGCAGCGCAGAGCAGGGAGTGCAGGAGGGTGGGACTGATTGGTCGTAATCAAAGGCTGCAAATTTGCATTTCAGTCGAGGAATTTAGGAATCCACACCCCGTGGAGGAGCAGGTTCTCCCTGGGTGGCACTGCCGGTGGGTCGAAGCCTTCACGGAGCAAACCAAACTTCAAACCATCCCCCAAAGCTCATCCTGCTGCGCTTCACCGGGACATGGGTCTCCAGAAGATGGGAGTGATATCCACACCCAAACTGGGGTGCAGCCACAGCCCTCTGGATCTAAATCCAGGGGTGAACTTGGTGATTCCCAAGGTCCGTGGGAAGTTCGTGGGATGCTGGGCTCTGAGTTGTTGTGAAGGCACCACAAACAGAGCGTTTTCAGAGGGTGGGGAGCAAAGAAGAGTTTGCAGAGAAGGACAATTCCTTCATCCCTGTCTGCCCACACAGATTGGTGAGGCCGCTGGGAGGATTTTATGGATGGATCTGGGGGAGCATCTCGCACCAGAGCTGCTCTGGAGGACACCAAGTTTCACCAGGAGAAGTTTGGATGGGATATTATGCCATAATTTTTTTCCCATGGAAAGGCTTGTCAAGCATTGGAACAGGCGGGGAAATGGTGGAGTCACCATCCCTGGACATGTTCAAAAGATGTGGATGTGGCATCTGAGGAGACGTGGCTGATGGTTGGACAGGGTGACCTTAAATGTCTTCTCCAACCTCAAGGATTCCATGGCATTGTCTCCATCCCCTGGATGTGCTGAGTGACTCAGAAATCCCTGGAGATGTGCCCAGAGTGCCTCTGCCACCAGTTCTGGGGCCTTTCCCTTGTGCTGCCGGTCAAACCCTGGTGTGGGGAGTGCCACCCACCTCTGTCCAGGCATGGAAGCCCCTGGGATTCTGGTGGGAGAGGCTGGAACACAGACAAAACCCCCTCCACACAGACCCACCTGAGGTGGATCCCACTCTCCAGAGGGTTGTTCCTGCGCCCCAGTTTGGGTGTGGATATCACTCCCATCTTTTGGAGACCAGCGTCCAGTAAAGCACAGCGGGATGAGCTTTTGGGGGATGGTTTGTTCTGTGAAGGCTATGACACACCACAAGTGCCACCCATCGAGAACCTGCTCCTCTGTGGGGTGTGGATTCCTAAATTCCAAAATTTAAATGCAAATTTACAGCCTTTGATTATTCCAGGCTCAGAGGAGCTTTTGGAGGGCGAACAGCTCTGTAATCAGCAGCTCCTCGTCCCTCACCAGAGGTATCATCTCTGGCTGCAGAACACAGAGTGTTCCTGACAACCCTCCCTCTCCCTCCCTGAGAGCTTCTTCATCAGCCTGGATGGCACAATCTGCTTGGGAACAGTTCTGGCAAGTGATGCTCCTCTCAGCCTGAAATGCTCCCATTCCTGTGGAAAGGGAAAGGAGTTATTTCTTCCTGACACCCCAGGTGTGTGTAACCAGGATGTTTTATTGGAGCCTTATAATTGTCAGGCTTTGGAATTCCATGTGGGAAAAAGGAAGGGAAAGCAGGTTTAGGTGTGGTAATTGTGCCCCCCGGGAAGCTTGTGCGGGTTGGGATCTCCATCCTGCGATTTCTTCCAGGATGAATCATGGAGTGATTTGGGTTGGAGGGACCTCAAAGCCCACTCAGTGCCACCCCTTGCCATGGGCAGGGACAATTCTCACTAGCCCAGGTTGCTCCAAGCCCTGTCCAACCTGGCCTTGGACACTTCCAGGGATGGGGCAGCCACAGCTTCTCTGTGAATTCCATCCAAGCTCCCTCCCCACCCTCCAAGGGAGGAATTTCTTCCTGATCTTCTGTAGTGAGAGCACAGATCCCACCAGGAATTCCTAGATCCTTCTGCAACAAACCTCCATGCCCATTAAATTGCTCAAATTAACATTTAACTGCTAATCGGGCCCATTACAGTTGTTGCCACACTTGAGCATCCTATTGGAGCAATTCCCACCCCACCCTCTCCCTTCTCTCAAGAACTGGCCTGGCCGCGAGGGAAAGTCCTTTTGATGTGGTTCCTCGGCACTGAGAACACGAAAACTCCACTTAATCCTCATTTCACGCTCCCAAACCACCCTGGGTTGGTTTTGGAGTCGTTGCTGAGGATTATTAAATCTTTCATCAGCCCCTGCTTGATTCATTTAGTTCAGTAATAAACACTAATTACTTGTGTAAACAACAAGGCCACCATGAAGCCATGCCAGTGATTCTCCTCGGAGTGGCCCCAATGGTGTCCAGGGACCCAAAATCTGCTGGAATCTTCCCCAAAACAGAACCAGGGAATGATGAAGTTGAGTAAATGACATGAATTCACATCCCTGTGTGAGTTTTAAGCTCGAGTTGTTTGTCTTTAAGCCCGAGTTTTGTCGTGCGGGCTCACAGAGCGCTGGGTGCCATGGAAACCCCCATGGAGCCGCAGCAATTAACTCTCCTTAACTCTCATTTTCAGGGGTATTTTTGACTCGTGGATTAAACAAACATTTATGCAAAGTGCCCTGGAATCTGTAAATGTTAATTGAGTTGATCTGGTGGCTCTGCCAGAGCGATTGGTGGCTTGAGGGGTTCGTTCAACTGTGAAAAACTCAAGTGACACCAACAAAAGACTCACCCAATGACGAGGTTTTGCTTTTTGGGGGTCACTGCCCGGGCAGGTCTTCATTTTGGGGGGTTTTTGTGTCAATTTGCAGGTGGAGGGACAAGCCAAGGCATGAGGAATGTGGATTTTCTTGGCCCTGAGGAGTGTCTTTGGTAACCAAAAAGCTCTTCCTCAGCCCTTTCATTGTGGGGGGCATCCAGGTGTGGTTCAGTTGGGACTGAATCCATCTGGGAATGGGGATGATGGGACTGGTTGTGGGGCGGTGGCACTGGTTGGGCACTGGGTACCCCCCAAAGCTACTCTCACTGCCCTCCTCAGCTGGACAGGGGGAGAAAATACAGGGAAGAGGAGAGGAAACACAAGGACTGGATCCTGGGTTGGGAAAAGAGCAGGGAGAGATCCCTTCCTGGTCACTGCTGGGGTGGAACGGCCTTGGATTTAGGATATTAATTCAATTTATTAATAGCAGAATCAGAGCAGGATGAGAATAAAACAAACCTCACAAACACCTTCCCCCCACACCTCCTCACTTCCCAGCTCTGCCTCCTCCCTCCAGAGACGGCAATGGGGGTCACACTCA
>JAWMRC010000356.1:0-13073 GCA_035584755.1 Thripadectes ignobilis
TCTGCTGTGCTCTCCTCTGCTCTCCTCTCCTCTCCTCTCCTCTCCTCTCCTCTCCTCTCCTCTCCTCTCCTCTCCCAGTGAATTCCCAGATTGTTCCAACATCCAAGGATTCCTCACGCCTGGACAGGTCCAGCGGTGTCACTGGGGTGGTGGCTCCGGCCCCGGCTGCTCCCACTCCTTCATCCTGGCATTGCCATCCCTGTTCCTGCTCCAAGAATTCCAGCTTTTCCCCTTGGGGCATTCAGGGAATGGCTGGAGCCGTGTGGTGGTGTTGGCAGGGTGATCCCTTGGGAGAAGTGGGAGTCAGGGAGATGCTGTGGGGAGAGTGGCCGTGCCCACGGTGCCGACAGAATTCCAAAGGGAAAGGAAAAGAGCCTGGCAGTGCCATTGCCTGCCTGGGGACTGCTCGTGTTTATCCTTCCCCGGCTGGGAATGGGAAGCACGAGGAGGAGGAGGAGGAAGGTGCTCCTAGGGATGTGTTTGGGGGGTGCTGAGACTCCTGACCCACAGCAATTCCACAATTCCCAGCTCCGGGAAAAACCCCCTTTCCCCTTTCCCCCTGCCCGTGGTTTGAGCATCAATTCCGTCCCAATAATTTGATTTTTCTGAACTTTTTCGTCTCTCAGACTTTAGAACTTCTCTTCCATTTGGCTCGAATAGAGCCGGGGTGGAGGGGGGGCTTTAAATGCTGCGGGTTTATTTTTCGGGATAATTTCCCTTCGGATGGGCAGAGTGCCCAGGCAGATGGTGCAATGGCACCTGTAAGCAATCGGAACGGCGCCGTTCATCCCGGCCTTTCGGGGAGCTTTTTCAGTCCTTTCTCTTCATCCGGAGGGGATCGGGGCTCTTTGCCCCCCCAGATCCGTGCATTGGGCTCAGGGGTAAAAATGTGTGCTTCGGGAAGCGGGAAAAGGGCAGCGACTGAAATTGGGGTGGGTTTAAATGGGAAAAACCCGGGAACGAGGAGAAACGAAACCACGTTTCATTGTCTGCACCACAAAATGGTTTCGTTTGAAAAACGCCCCATTTGGTGAAAAAAAATTCCAACCCCAAAATGGCGAAATCCATATCAAAATAAGGAATATGTTTGCGGAGATTGATCCTTTGCCATGGGGATGATTCTGCTGTTTTCCCTGCACGCTCCGGTTTATCCTTGGTTTCTGCCACGGTTTGCCTCGGCATGAGCAAGGGGAGGAAGATTTGGATTTCAAAAAATCTGGGAATGCATTTCCCAGCTCCAAGAAATATCCCGCTCCTTAAAAAAAAAATAACCAGAGAATTGATGGTTTTCTTTGGGAAGAGCTGAATCAAACCCGGCTTTATTTCATTTATGGGAAATGGGAAGCAATTCCTGCAATGGAATCGGGCCTGAGAGTGAGGTGTCAGAAATTAGGGATTGTTTCCAAGGGAAAAAGGGGAATTTCGTGGATTGCAGAAGTAAAAGAAACCAAAATGCAGTGAAATTGTGGCTGGTTAGGGTAATATTTGCTCCCACCCCATCCCCGGAGCACAAAGCTCCGTGGGATCCAGGGCTGGAGCAGGGAATTTTCCCCTTTTTAATTTATTTTTCCTTATTTGTAAATATCCTTCCATGAAAATAATGGCTTAGGGGAAATAAACCCTTTCCTAAAGTCGCATTCCCTTCATGGCTCGGAAAACAGGGAATTGGGAAAGAAACCCTCCCACGATTCCTGCTTTTCTGGATTTCACAGCTCCTCGGGCTTCATTAGGAATTAATCATGGATCAGCCTTTAGTGGGGGGGAGTCTCCAAAGCTTCGTTCCAGAGGTGAACCCAGCTGGATTTCTCTTCCCATCTCCCATTTGTGTTCCATGGAATGCAGGTGAAACATCCCGGAGCTGCTGAGGCTATTCCACGATCCCGGAACAATCGGGATGTTCCCTAATCCCAGAAAAACGGCGCTTCCCGAGCATTTTTCTTCCCAGCGCCTCAGCCATGCCAGGAATGTTTGCAGGAGCCATAATCGATTGGGATGTGCCCAATTAAACAAGAAATGGTTCAAAATCGGCGTCCTGGGAGGATTCCTGGGAATTTATTCCTGCCTCTGCATCCAGGAGCTTTTCCCATGGGAGAGCCAAGGGTGACTCCGAGCGCGGATCAAATCCCACCGATTTATCCCCAAAAAGGTTTTTCTCTGTAGGTTCTCATTTTCCTTCTTTTCTTGCAAGGAATAACAACCAAAACCGAATGGTTTGGAATGTGGAATTCTCTCTCCTGCCCAAATTCCTCTCGGAAAAGGTCATTAAGGCACAAAAGTCATTGTTTGATAAAGCCTTTAATCAATACTTAATGATTCTTTCATAAAGCGACTCTCATTCCTATTAAGGACTTTTTCACCCCAAATTCCTGATAGGAATCCCGATTTTAACTTGAATTCCCATCCCAACCACTCCACTGCCAGTGGGGACAGTGGCTTTTCCTGGGAACCACCGAGGCTCTCTGTGAAACAATTCCCAGTATTCCCGCTCATCTGCTGCCTCCTTCCAGTGTTGGCCCAAAAATCCAGGTGGAATGCAAGGAATGTGGGGAATTCCACCTTGGAGCCTTGGGAAGAGTGAGGAAGCCCATCCTGAACCAACCCCTGGAAGTCCTTCCGTCCCCCTACGGAAGGGAATCCTGGAGCTCCGGCCTGGGGGCCGTGGGTTGGAAAGTCATGGATCTCGGGGCTGGAGAAATCTTTGGGACCTTGTCCATGTGGGAACCCCCTGGGTCAAACCCACGGCCACGAGGGTGGTGCAGGAGGAGCTCCAGGGGGTGACATTCCTGGTGGGAACTGCCCTGCAGGGCTGTGAGAACGGGGATTTGGGGCCGTTCCCTTCAGTGATGGGATCATGGAATGGGGTGGGTTGGAAGGACCTTAAAGCTCATCCCAGCCCAGCCCCTCCGTGGGCAGGGACACCTCCCGCTGGGGCTGCTGGCTTGGAGAGGTTGGGTATCCTGGTTATCCTGGGTATCTTGGATATCCTGGTTATCCTGGTTATCTTGATTATCCTGGTTATCCTGGTTATCCTGGTTATCCTGGGTATCTTGGTTACCCTGGTTATCCTGGTTACCCTGGTTATCCTGGTTATCCTGGTTATCCTGGTTATCTTGGTTACCCTGGTTATCCTGGTTACCCTGGTTATCCTGGTTATCCTGGTTATCTTGATTATCCTGGTTATCCTGGTTACCCTGGTTATCCTGGTTATCCTGGTTATCTTGGTTACCCTGGTTATCCTGGATACCTTGGTTATCCTGGTTATCCTGGTTATGTTGGTTATCCTGCTTATCCTGGTTATCCTGGATACTCTGGTTATCCTGGTTATCCTGGATACCCTGGTTACCCTGGTTATGTTGGTTATCTTGGTTATCCTGGATACTCTGGTTATCCCAGTGACCCTGGTTTTCTTGGTTATCCCAGTTATCCTGGTTGTCTTCGTTATCCTTGTTATCCTAGTGACCCTGGTTATCCCAGTTATCTTGGTTATCCTGGATACCCTGGTTATCCCACTTATCCTGGTTATCCCAGTTACCCCAGTTATCACAGTTATCCTGGTTATCTTGGTTATCCTGGTTATCCTGGATACCCAGGTTATCCCAGTGACCCTGGTTATCCTGGTTATCTTGGTTATCCTGATTATCCTGGATACGCAGGTTATCCCAGTGACCCTGGTTATCCTGGTTATCTTGGTTATCCTGATTATCCTGGATACCCAGGTTATCCCAGTGACCCTGGTTATCCTGGTTATCTTGGTTATCCTGATTATCCTGGATACCCAGGTTATCCCAGTGACCCTGGTTATCCCGGTTACCCCAGCTATCCCAGTGACCCTGGTTACCCCAGTTACCCCGGTCATCCCATCTCTCCTCATTTCCGTACTTGTCGCTCCAGGACCCCCTGATTTGGGCACGTTCCCCACCCGATTTGGGGAGAAGCCCCTGCCGGACCCCCCGTTGTCCCGCAGCCCCCCGTGCCGGCCCGGCCGCGCTCGGAGCCGCGTGCCCGCCGCAGCCCGGCCCCGCTCCGCTGCCATCTGCTCCCCACGGAACATTGCACTTGTCAGCTGTAATGGATTGGCCTGGCAGCAGCTTGGCGCTCCGAGCGCTCGGCTCGTCTCCTCCCGTGCGTCTCCCTCCGCGCTCGGGGGCTGCCGCAGGAGGGCTGGCGTGGGAAGGGCCGCGCCGCTGCCCCCGCCGAGGGTGACCTACATGGCACGGAGCGAGCCGGGCTTGGTCCCTGGCCCCGGCCCTGGCAGGCGGCGTGTCACACCCGGGGACATTGGGCAGGGCTCGGCAGGTCGTGCCCGGCGTTTGGGAGCCGAGCGCTCAGCAGTGATAACGCCCCGCCGTTCCGCGCTCCCGGGAGGGGAGGGCTCGGTGTGACCCACATGGGACACCCTGGGAATCGGGAGCAGCTTCCAGGGGTGCTGGAGTGTAAATCATAACGGGCTATCCCGGGAGAGGGAGCCCTGGGGGAAAGCGGGTGTGGGAGCGATTCCCTGGATGGGGCAGGAATAGGGAATTGCTGTCGGGAGTTCAGTGGTTGGAGGGGGCAGTGGATTTGTCTCCCTGGGGACTCGGGGAGTCGTGGAATGGTTTGGGAGAGGAGGGGGATTAAGGATCATCCAAGCCCCGCGAACACTTCCCAGTTATTCCAGCCTGGCCTTGGACACTTCCAGGGATCCAGGGACAGCCACAGCTTCCTGGGAAACCTGTGCCAGGACCAGCCCACCCTCCCAGCCACCAATTCCTTCCCGATATCCCATCGAAACCAGTGGGAAGCCATTCCCGGTGTCCCGTCTCTCCATGCCTTGTTCCCAAGTCCCTCTCCAGCTCTCCTGGAGCCCCTTCAGGCACTGGATCCTTCTCTAGGAGGAATTTGCTTGGATTCTCATCCCCAATAATTCCCCCAAATGTCTGGGAAATGTCAGCTCTCCCGTGGAAGGGCCTGACCAGGGTGTGCATGCCCTCTGCTGGCATTCCTGATTGGACATTAGTGGGAATGTCATCCCGTTCTTTGATGTTTATCCCGCCATTCCCGCTGCTTTCCCAATCCACTGGGGAGCTGAGAGTTTGTCTTGCCCCTGGAGAGCATCCAAGGCATCCAGACCATCAAAATTATAACAAAATTCCAGTTTTTGGTGGTTTTTGAATGGAATTCTATGGATTATGGCCCAGTGGAATTGGGGTAGGAATGAAAAATTCGGGGTTCGGTCTCCGTGTGGGGATTATTTATGGTTTTATAGGAATATCCCTGGGAACAATGCTGTGGGTTCCAAGGAGTTCCCCGAGTGGGTGCTGCGCTCCCTGGGATCACAGAACCCTGGAATGGCTGGGCTTGGAAGGGACTGTCCCATTGGAATGGATCCCTGCTCCTTCTGCCCCATCCCAAAGGCTCCCAAAATCTTGAGCTTGGAGCTTTTCTGGTCCCTTTTGGGAAAGAACATTCCCGCTTTTCATGTCAAGGGATTGATTTGATCCCAAATCTGCCCCCCAAGGCTTTGGATCTTCATCCGTGGTCACATCCAGCTCTTCCAGGTGTTCCCTCTGGAGCCCAGCCTTGAGCTGGAGGAGGGTTTATCCTGCCCTCTCAATTCCCTGTCTCTGGATCCTGGTCTCCCTCGTTTTTAGGGATCCTGGTGTCCTGCTCCAGGCATTCCCTCCACGGGATAAAGGTGTCCTGAACAAAGGAAGGGGCTGTATCCCAACCTCCAGCCCCCCTTGGAGGCTCAGCTGGGATAAACCCCCATCCATTCCATCCCCGGATGCTCCTTCCAGGCTGGAATGTCATGGCAACCTGCTTTTGGCCAGGATTTTTGTGGGAATGTTATCCTTTTTTTCTCATTGTAATTCCTCACTAGGAAGTGGTGCTTTGAATTCCTATGATATCCCATTTCCCGAGGCCTCTCTCCCTCCCCGGCCCATTTTCCCTCTCCTATCCCAAGAATAATTAGGATAAAACACACCAAATTTGTTTTCTTGGAGTTTTTCCTCTTCTCCCAGCAAAATCCTCCTTGCAATTCCTCATTGATCCTCATTGCAATTCCTGCTGAGGGTGTTTGGGAAGGATTGTCTCCCCAAATCCTTCTTCCCATCGTGGAATCCTCGAGTGGCAGCTCCGAGGAATCTTTAGGGCTCCCCCACCTCGTTTAATCTCCCCGTTCTTCCATCGCTTTGTTCCAGGAACTCCCTAATTTAATTAGGAAAGTTCCTCATCCCGCTCTCGGCTCGCACCTGCGTTTCAGGGGCGGTTCATTAATCCCTGGAATCCCTGGAATTGGTGGCCGACTTGGGGGACTGAAGGGTCCTTTAAGATCACCCCGAAATGCCCTGTCTGTGTCATTATCCCCAAATTCCGTGTCCAGCTTTGCCACTCATTTGGCTCCAAAAGCAGCGGCGAAATCCCAGCTTGCTGGGCTCGGATTGCTGAAAGAAATCCATGGAGGGATTCGCCTGAACCTTTCCCTTTGCCTTCCTTATTTCAGGAATTGAGGTCAGGACTAAAAAAAAATCCCTGTGGAATTTTGATGGAGTGGGGACTAAACCCGGGAGGGGCGGGAAGTGCCGCTCGGTCCCATCCTGGTCCGGGTTCTCCCGGTTTGGGGATAGCCACGGCTCCATGGATGCGCTGTGGGCAAGGCAGGAATTTGGGCCAGCTTGGGAACCCCTTCACCTGTCCCACCGGTGAGTCGGCCCCGAAACCCCCTGCCTTCCCTTCCTGCTCCGGGCCTTTCTTTTCCACGGAAATTCGGGGGGTCGTGGGCTCGGAACTGCCACGGCGCTGCTTGAACAAACCCTCCCTTTGTCCTGCCTTTGGCGACGGCTCTTCCGACCCAGCCCTGTTTCCTGGGCATCAGGAAAGAGCAAAAATCCTCCTTCCCGGCCAAAACCAGCCCCGCTCCCCTTTGCGCTGCGAGAAAGCCCCGCCGAAATTCCCGAATTTCTGCCTTCCCTCAGCCTCGTGGATCTTGGGGATCCGACCCCGTGGGATCTGCGGGATTTCAGCACCGCTAGCCCAAACTTTGCCCCGGCCTCAGGATTCCCCACGGAGCACGGGGCTCCTTTCCCCCTGGGGAGGGATGAGGGGATATTTCGGGAGAGGAGGACGAGCCCCTGGTCCCTGTGCCGGCTCCGGAGCCGCTGGGAGCGGCGAGCGGAGCACAAAGGGACGAGCCCGGCCAGCTGTTGGTGCTGCTGCCAGCAGAGCTGCCGCTTCCACAGCGAGCCCACGGCAATCCCGCTCCAAGGAAGCCCTCTCCCACTTATTGTCCCTTTTTCCCCCTTTTTTTCCCCCCTTTTTTTCCCCTATTCTAAAGGACAGAATATTCCAAAGTTGGGGAATAAAATAGGAACTCTGTGGCTGGCTCCTCTGCCGAGAACGTGGGTGGGATGTTCGTAATTCCTTCTGTAATTCCTTCTGTAATTCCATTTTTCCTCGGAAGCCCTTGGGAAGGTGTTCCTGGAGAGGTCGGGACAGCCATAAATTGCATTTGTCTATAGAAATTACATTTCTGTACGTCTTTGCTATTTCCATCTGTGCATTTCTCCTCGAGCGAGGAGCTCGCAGCGTGGACGGCACAAAATCCTCCTTTATCCCGAGGAGGTTTTCCTGGGATAATTCCTAATTCCCCCCCCCATTTGTAGCAGGATTTTTCAGCTGAACCGAGGCAGGTTTTTAATCTCCCGGAAAAAACAAATCCCTGGGTTTTTCATGGATAACCCGGCAGCGAGCGGAGCCGATCCCGCTGCCAGGAAATCTGGGATTGGGGGACCTTTGCTGCCAGGGAGCCCTCACATGTCCCCTTTTCTCCTGCAGCCCAACTCCGGGAGATCTGGGATGGGGACACTGGGATTAGGGTGGGATTTGGGTGTTTCTCCTTTCATTCTGTGGCTTAATTTGTCCTTTAATTTGCCGTTAAAGGGCCTCGCTCGGGCTCCGCTCGAGCCGTCGGACGTCGGAGGGGCCGACCCTGAGTTCTTACGAGCCTGAAAAATCCGGGGCTAAAAGGAGAAATGGATTGAAGCACAATCCATTTGGAGCCCTTACAATTCCAATCCCCAGTCTGGTTTTGTTTCCCTCCCGTCTAACCGAGCCCCCCAAATCCCAACCCTCGGCCGAATGAAAATATTCTGGGTGAATTCAGCCCGGAAAAATTCTCCTCCATGTGCGATCAGAGGGAACACCGAACTCAAATCATTTAGGGGGAAATAATCTCATTTCTTCCTCTCTGCCCACGGAAGAGTTGCCTCTTCCCTCTGCTCCCGCTTCCCAAAACTCAGCCAAGGTGCCCTTTCTCGGGGCGGGGAAGGGCATGACTTGCATTTATCCTTTGGAAGTCTCTTCCATTCCCTCCCGTGCCGAATTCATTTCTCCGAGCCCACCATGGCTCGGAGCGGTTCTTCCCGGGGAACCCGTTTGGCCTGGGCTGCTTTGAGGACAAAGGCACAAAGGGACTATCCCGGGACGAGGGGGATTTAGGGAAGAGCCAGGAGGGTGTTCTCCCGGAGCTCTTTAAAGAGCGGGGAGCCGCGATCCCGCCTTTGCCAGGAGAGCAGGAGCCGCCCGGAGTTGCTCCTTTGTCTGTGCCGTGCCTGGCATTGTGGCCATTTCGCCGCACCTCCCGAGGTTCCCCCCACGCTCCGGCGCTTCCCTCCTTCCCCAAAGCTCCCGAAGTTCCTCCCTTCGCCGGGCCAACTTCCAGCAGCTTTGTCCCCCGGCCTGGGGAGCGCCGCGCCGGGCACGGGCGGCGCGTGGGGAGCTGCCCCCCGTTCCACCCTCGCCTTCCCCTCCGAGCTTCCCCCTCGCCGGGTCGGTCCGTCCTCCCCCGGCCAGATCCCACGGAGGGGCCCTTTGCCCCGGCCAAACGCGGCGAGGCGACGCGGGCAGCGCCCGACGCTCCCCTTCTGCCTCTTTTGAGGAGTTTTAGCCATGGGGCTTGGCACTGCCACCGTTGTCTTTGTGCCAAAAAATATCCGCAGCGGCTGCCGCATTCTAGTACTGGAGGCTTGGCTCGAAAATTCCGCAGTGGATGCGTCGGGGAGCGACGGCGCTGAGCAGCCTCCCTCCGTCTCCCCTCTCCAGCCCCCCAAAAGCCCCAGAGGAACCCCCGCCCCTCGCCTTGGCCAAAAGGGCGCTCTGGAGGCCCCGGGTCCCCCGGGAAAGGGGGCGAAGGGAAGGGCAGCTTCTCTTGGCCGGCTGCTGAAAGAGCCGCTTGTTGTCGGCGGGATCGTTGGGATGTGCCGGGCGATGGGGAGCGAGTCCCTTCGGGATGGGGAATGCGGAGGGAACGCGGTCCCCCTCGGCCCGCTGGGGGTGATGGGGGAGAGGGCGAAGCCACCAAATGGCCCCAGAGCCTCCGGGGGGTTGGTTTTAATGATTCCCAGAGCCGTGCCCGCATTTTGGACTGTCTGTCCCCACCGGAGCCGGTGGGTTTGGGGAGCGGGACGAAGCGGGAAGCTCCCGGAGCAAACTCACTCCGGAGCGCCGGCTTTGGCCGGGAGAAGTGGATGCTGGAGATGCAATTTTTATTTTTTTTCTTTCCCGAGGAGCATAATCCTAAATCAGAAAAAAAAAAAATGAAAAAATGAAAAAAAAAAAAAAAGTCAATCTCCCGCTGGCTGCGGAGCCGCTTTGGTACCTCACAGACTTCGACAGAGTGCTGGCCGAGTGCCCATTGATGTCATGGAAACACTCAAATTACTGGGAATGATTCATGTCTCCGCTGTTCCCGTTTCCTCCCCCACACAAACAGGAGTGGATTTTAACCCTGACAACTTGTAATTTGCAGGGGGGTTTATTTTTGTATCGGGATAAATATTTCTTCCCCGCTGAAATTAAGCCGAGGCTGAGACGATGGCGAGGGGGATTACGACGCGGGCGGCGCCGGGGGGCTCGCACGGCTCGGGCCCCTCGGCCCTCTCCTCCTCGGGGGGCTGGGGCCGTTCCCCCCGCTCCTCCCTGCTTGTTATTCCCCAGCACCTCCCGGCCCTCTCGCCGTGCTGGGAAGCGGCACAAGGGCCCGCATTGTGGCGTCTCGGCGCTTCCCAGATCCCAGTTCCCGAGTTCTCCCACCCTGAGGCTTCTCCGTGGGTTTGGGTGACCAGCTCCGAGCGCTTCCCAAAGTTAGTCCTCAGATCCCAGGGAAGGTTTCGGACCTTCCCGGGCATTTTAGGGGCCAAACGACCAAACCGATGGAGAAAACAAAAGCTCCGGGGTGGGGGGGGCTTCGGTTGGGATGAGGAGAAGGGATTTTTGTTCCAAGCCACCTGCATCGACCCATAAAGGGCCCCTCAGAGGTGGGAGATGGATGTTGACGGCCCCCGGAGTCGGGACGTGCCACGGATTTGGGGGATGGTTTCGGGGAGCTCCAGCATCCTTTGTCTGACTCTATGGAGCGTGGATGGCATTGGGAACACGGCTCCAGCCCTGGCACCCTCCGCTCCCTCATCCCGCCCTTCCTGCCCCGGCCCCCGGGAAAGCGGGAATTTGGGGAGGGATTTCTCCCTGGTCCTGGACGTTCTGTGGCGATGCCTCCCCCCCTCCTGCCGGCCTTCTCCTCTCCAGAAGGGTGGTCTTGCCATGGCAATATGTTTGGGATCAGCCCTCTTGACTGCTCTTTGTCTGGGAGCACGTGGGGCGGTGCTGCTCAGCCATGACTTAATGCTCGGCACAAACCACCTCTTCCCTCCTTCATTTCACCCATTCAAGCCCCAAAATGCCCTTTCTTCCCTTTGGCAATGCGGCGGCGCCGACGCTGCCGGCCCGGGAGCCTGAAAAGCTTCCTGGGAGAGAGGCAAAGCAGGGCAAAGGGGGCTCTGGGGGGCTGGCACCGAGGTCCCTGCTCAGCTCCCGGCCCCGGTGGCCAATTCCCAAATTCCCAATCCAGGTGGCCAGTCCTGGATGACGAGGGCGTTTTGGCCCGGGAATCAGAAGGGAAGCACATCTCCGGGTGGAGCTGGAATTTGGGAGAGCCATGGGGTGGAATGTGGGGGCCTGGTGGGACATCAGCTCCCACCCTCCACTGAATCCCAGCTCCTGGAGTGTGGGGAGCTTCATTCCCCTGCCCACCCTGTGCAGGAAAATTGTGGCTCCCTGTCCGTGGCCCTGTGAGCTCCAGGGGGGAATCCACGGTGGGAGAAGGGGATGAGCAGCATCCAAAGCCCTGGGAGAAGCTCCCTGAGTATTTCCACGTTCTCCAGGTGTTCATGTGGGTTCTCCCTCTCTCTTCCAGGTAAAACAGAACGAGGTTCCTACTCATCCTACGGACGAGACTCCAACCTGCAGGGCTGCCACCAGGTGAGTGCGAGCCCCGCTCGGGAATTCCCACTGCAAGGCTCCTTCCCGAGCTTTTCCAGCCAGGGTGCAGCTCCTGGAGACTCGCAGTGCTCGGCCTGGCCTGCCCCTGCCCCACTCAGGGCTGGATGTCTTCAAATTCCCAACGTCAGGAAGAGCCCTCAGGCTGCTCCTCCCAAATCTGAGTTTTCATGGAATTCTGGGGATTTGGGGGAATTGTCTCGGGAATTCCTGGTGCAGGAGTTGACTGGGGCTGTTGGGATGTTGGGATGTTCCCACCACATTCCCATGTGGGACTGTTGGGATGTTCCCACCACATTCCCCTGTGGGGCTGTTGGGATGTTCCCACCACATTCCCATGTGGGGCTGGGAGAGGTGGGAAGGGGAAGCACCAGGATGGGGGGCCCAGGGAATGTTCCCAAACCTGTGGCTGTGGCACTTGAGGGCTCAGTGGTGACCATGGAGGGACTTGATCTCAGGGGGCTTTGCCAACCTAAGCAATTCCATGATTCCAACAGTCCTGGCCTTGCTCAGGTGAGATGACATATCCCAGATTCCCTGGGGAGAAGCTGCTGGAAGGATGGAAGGAGAAGCCAAGAGCTGGAATCATGGAATGCTTTGGGTTGGAAGGGACTTAAAGCTCATCCCAGTCTGGCTCAGGCTTCCAGAAACTTCTTCCCAAGTTCATCCAGACCCGCCCTTGCAGCTCCTGGTGGTGTTCCCCTCTCCCATTGGATCCCACTCCAAGTGTTTTAGGGCAGCCTCTTCCCAGACCCCACGGGCTCTTTCCTCTGCTGTGGTGGTGGATCCTCTCTCCAAGAAAAGGCTTGGAAATTGCTCCTGGAATGGTGGGCGTGTCCCTCTGCTCCTGTCCTGTCCCATCAGGGTGAAGGTGGAGAAAGGCAAGGGAAGGTTGGGATGTGAGTTTTCCATAGAATCCTGGGATGCTTTGGGCTGGAAGGGATTTTGGGGCTCACCCAATCCAGTCCCACCCCCTGGCATGGGGGAGGAACTGGGTGATCCCAAAAATCCCTCCCAACCCAACCCGTTCCACGATTAATTTGTCCATTGTGTGATGGCATTCCTGTGATTTTGGGATCCAGGGAAACCTGTGCCAAGGCTTCCCCACCCTCCCAGCCAGCAATTCCTTCCCAATATCCCATCCATCCAAGCCATTCCCAGTGTCCTGTCCCTCCATGCCTTGCCCCAAGCCCCTCTCCAGCTCTCCTGGAGCCCCACGGGTGGGATTGGCCCCCCAGGGGGAGGAACAGACCTTGGAGCTCCCAGAAATTCAGGGTTTCATTCCTTTTGGAAGCTCCTCAGGGAATTTCACCCTCCCACCTCTCTCTCTCGGGGGGCTTCCAACCATTTTCTTCCTCTGGATAATTATCCTGGAGGCTCAGGACACAGGGAATGGCTTCCCAGTGCCAGAGGGCAGGGCTGGGTGGGATATTGGGATGGAATTCCTGCCTGGAGGGTGGGCAGGCCCTGCCACATCTGCCCAGAGGGGCTCCCTGGAATAACCTGCCCCTGGGAAGGTGTCTCTGCCCCAGGAAAGGTGTCTCTGCCCCAAGGAAGATGTCCCTGCTCCTGGGAAGATGTCCCTGCCCCAGGGAAGGTGTCCCTGCCCCAGGAAAGGTGTCTCTGCCCCAAGGAAGATGTCCCTGCTCCTGGGAAGATGTCCCTGCCCCAGGGAAGGTGTCCCTGCCCCAGGAAAGGTGTCTCTGCCCCAAGGAAGATGTCCCTGCTCCTGGGAAGATGTCCCTGCCCCAGGGAAGGTG
>JAWMRC010000357.1:0-13048 GCA_035584755.1 Thripadectes ignobilis
TTCCTTCCAAAGAAGCTTGGAGGCAATGCACTAAAGATGGTTAACAAAAGGCACAATGGATATGCATATTCTGTTAATGACCCAAGCTACAGCTTTGTTCGGACCTCTCCCTGAGCCTGAGGGGGAAGGGGGTCAGCATTCCTGGGCTTTTCTGCGCAGGACACAACCTCACTGGCTCAGCGTGGAGGAGAGAGAACAGACACACACACCCCCATTCCGACATCACTGTGGGACCAGAACTGTGTACTCTGCTCTCTCTCTGTTTTTTTCGGCAATCACTCCCAGACACTGCAAAGGCATCTGTGAAGGAGAGAAACCTGCCTATCTCCCACCCTGAGGAGGCTGCGTTGCTGCTGTTTTCCTTTGTCACCAACCCCACGGGAATTGACTACAACTGCTGCCGCCATTCCCGAGAGACAGAGGCCAGCCAGCCGGGCACGACATCACCACCTGCTGTCTGTAGATAAAATTGCATCTTCTCCCCCTTCTGGGCACAGCCAAAAAGACACTTAACTGTTTGCTTTTGCGGTGTGGGGGGTGGGAAGGGTTTATTACAAACTGTTGTTGTTTGGTTCTTTCTGGATATAGATATATATAGAGATATATACATATATATATCTGTGTATTGTGGTTAAGAACTGTTATCCTTTCATATATATATATATTTTTTCCTAATTAAAGTTCTGGTTTTTTTCTAAATTTAAGGAGAGAGATTATTTCTTGGCCAACACAGATATCTTAGTTCTCCCCTCGAACTAAGACACTACACAGCCCTGGTTTGCTGTGTTTACCTGAAAAATTGAAAGCAGTGGAATTTAAAGAAGACTCCACACACTAATGCTCTGGAGTGGTCTTGAAGAGCATTCACTCAGGGCAATATCCCTGAGCCCACACATACACGGGAACCATTCCCGGCATATCTGAGGATTTAGGTACCATCAGTGTAAATTTCCTTGTTGACTGTGGTCACCTCCAGCTCTCACGGTCAAAAACTCTCCTCTAGATCCCATATTTTAAAATCAAACTTTCCCAGTGGTAATATAAATGAAGGAGGTAACACAGTGTGCCAGAGAAGAGGTGGGAGCTCTGGCTACACACAGGACCTTCTGCTTCTCATTCTTCACTTAAATCTACAGGAAGGAAAACATTTTGTAGTAGGTTTGTTCTTTTAAGATGACTCTTGCGTGTTTGCTCCATTGAGTTTGTGGGAAAGAGGCTCTCACCCGTGGAGAAATTAGGCAATAAAAGATTAAATCCCCAATGCTAGCTGGTTTCTGCAGCTGCACTGCCTGGTGCTGCCAATGTGGCTCTAAGGGATAAGCAAATGCTCCCAAATGCTCCTCACGAAACACCAGGTCTTCTCTCCAAATTGCTGCAGGTAAACTTTGCCAGCTTCTTTCACTCCCATTGAGAGCTCCAGGTAAATTCTGCTGAGGTGACTCACTGGGCTGACCCTGCTCCTCCCACAGCCTCTTACCTTGAGTCGGAATTTTATATAGAGGTTTTAAGTGGTTTACATAAAGTTCTTAATTTATATTACTATTTAAAAGCAAGACAACTTTGCTTGTGGAGTTGATAATGACTTTTCCATCCTGCCATTTCAGTCACTTCAGTGACCCTCAGTCTCCCAAGCAGGATTTTTAAAACAGAGACCTGAGATGTTGTCTTATTTTGGCAGACACGTAGTATTACTATCAAAACCAGCCTACCCCTAACAGTTCAAGCCCCAGGAGATCCAGCAAGAAGCAGCATTTGTTACTCTGCTGTCCCTTCTGCTCTATTTCTGACCCTGGTCCTGGTGAACCTAAGTGATGCTGAACAGAGCCAAGCTTAAACATAAACTACAGCAGTTCCATCAGCTCTCTGAACTTGCAAAGAGCCTTGAGAGATCTCCAGCCTCCTGCTTTCAGATCAGACCTGATTTCAGACCATGTTCTTGAGCTGAAGACCTCCAAGTGATGCCTTTGGAGTGCTGTGGGCTTCTGTTCTTCTGATTAATTATCCCCTAAATGAAAAATACCTTTCCTTAATTCTGGTCCTTTGCTTCAATTTATGTTCACTGTTTGTTACTCTTCTGCTGTGCACCTCAGTAAAGAGCCTGGCTCTCCTTCTCTTGTGCCAGAGGCAGGGATTAGGTCCCCTCTAAGCAACTTCCCTTGGCTGCCTCTTCTAATTTCATCACCATCTTGTTCATCCTTCAAGAACCTTGTTCCACTTCATCAGTATCTGATTTACACTACTTCCTCCAAACCTGGGTGAAGTGCTACAGAAAACTAAAACTAAATCAGAAAACTAAACCCTCAAGAACATACAGAAGCCAGAAAAAAATATAACCAAGCCAGACCTTAAATATCATGTACTTCAGCTACTAAACCCAAGTCTCATTTAACCAATATATTCCACAGCCAGAGTGCTCACAACTGGTGTAAATGGTCCTACTCTTTCCTGGTGTTACACATGCTTTAATTCTGCTAATGGATCTGAAAGCACACTGTGGAGGTGCTGATGAGGTCCTGCAGACCCCTGAGGAAACCCCAGAAGACATTAGAGATGAAGAACTGCATTTGACTGCCTCCCAAAGAGAAGGGTACCACGAGCACTGAGATGTACTCAGGTCCTTCCAGCTATATGGGATGAGGACACAGATGACAAAGCTTCACCCTAAACGTGTTACGAGTTACTTAAGGCTCATCTCTACTCCCCTACCACCAGGGACAGTTCCCTGGGAACTTATCCATCATTCCAGGCTGGGAATCAAAACTGGTAGTAGATTAAGTGGCAGGTGGAGAGATGTAGTAAATGAGAGCATTTTTCTCGTATCTTACAAAATCACTCTCTTTCCTCAAAACGGGCTATGTCACCACTCCAGCAACTCATAGACCTGAATTGCAGTGGATCCAGTTCTTAAAATTTCATGCCACTTTTCTTCAGGAGCTCTGCACAACCCACTGGCAGATACAGGCTTGCTTTATGCCCAGCAAAGCACTGAATACTGGGCCACCTTACGAATAGCAATCATAGCCTGTGGTTTTTAATCTGAGCATTTTAGCAGTGCTGATTTTAGATATTAGGAACTTTACCAGAAAGGAATGAGGCAGCTGAGAAAGCCTTGGTCTCCTTCCCCAGTCCGCTCAGCTCGAGTGCAGAAGTGCTTGCTGGCAGGGCTTGATCTGGTCCCACTTTAGCAAACATCACATTTTAGTGCAGTAATCCTTCACCCACTTTAGCAAACATCACATTTTATTGCAGTAATCCTTCACCTCTTGCTTGCTGCGAAGTGGGAAGTGAAGTCAGCACCATTCTCCTAACAAGGGGCACGATTAAGGGGTCCATCTCCAAACTGCAATAAAACACAACTGGCAGGCAGGCCGGGGAGGGGAATCCCAAAAAACACATGGCACAAGAAGCAGGCTGAAGGAGCAAATTGCAGCCTTGAAGCAGGGCATGGGACTTGGCTTTATGTTTGCTTTGGGACAACCATAGGAATCAGGAGTGGTTTGGGGACAGGCAGGCTGTGCAGAACCAAACCCAAGCTGCTCTGCACGGAGGGGTTGGGGAGGGGGAATGCAATTTCACCCCCTTTTCACACACCAGGCAGCTCCTTCTCAGTGCTGCAGTTAAACAGCACTGAGATCATCTCCAACAGCACTGTCAGCATCAACTCCATCCACCCACTCTCTTCTCCTCAGGGATGGCTCTGGCTTTCCTGCACCCCCCAGGCAGAACCAAAACCGAGGGCACCTTCCCAAGGGCCTCATGCTGGGGACATTCAGGTGTCAGGAGTGTCCGCTTGGGTTCCCCCTCCCCGTGGCAGATGTGCTTTGACAGCCTTGTGATGGAGGCTGGAAACTGGTCACCTTCCCCGGCTTCCAGATGGTAATAGCAGGAATTACAAAGTTCACAGTGCCATTAATAGATTGAATATTAGAGGAGTGCTTGGGTAAGGTTTATTTTATCTGCTCTAGCAGAGCACAGAGTGTGCAATGCTCCCAGACATGGGCACAGCCTGCACCAAACACCAGTGAAAAGGCAAATCTGGAGCAGAGAGATCATTCAGCCTGCATGCACCTCAAAGTGGCTTTCATTTGGGGGGGGGGTGTGTGTGTTCTTTTAAAAATGAAAAAAACCCATTCTTTTCTTAAAAATGTAGACATTTTTCCTTACAAAAAAAGGATTGCTTTTTCCTTAAAAAAAATTGTTTATATAGCATAGTGTATAGGAATGTGCTGTTGTGATTTACATTTTTACTTGCCTCAAACTCCAGGTTTTTACCTGGTGTAGAGGGAGACCTCTCTGCCTCAGACAGGAGCTCCTCTCTAACCCAAAGCACTGAGTTACCCTCAGAAGGCAGAATGAGTCAAACAGCTTTGGATGCTCCAGTTGCTCCCCAGGTATCCAGGCCTTAAACCAGTCATGGAATCCTTAAGGCTGGAAAAGACTTTTAAGATCACCATGTCCAACCATCAACCCAGCACCACCACGGTCACCACTAAATCGTGCCCTTGAGTGTCACATCCACACGTTTTTTGAACATTTTCAGGGATGGTGACTCCACCACTGCCCTGGGCAGCTGGGCCAGGGCTGGACAGCCCTTTCAGTGACAAAATTTTCCCAATATCCAACCTAAACCTTCCCTGGCACAGCTCGAGGCTGTTTCCTCTAGTCTTGTCCTTTGTTCCCTGGGACAGAGCCTGACCCACCCCAGCTCTCCCCTCCTGTCAGGGAGTTGCAGAGTGAGAAGGTCCCCCTGAGCCTCCTTTTCTCCAGGCTGAGCACCCCCAGCTCCCTCAGCTGCTCCTCATCACACTGGTGCTCCATTCCCTTCTCTGAAGATGCCCCACCACCTCCAGGTCTGTCTTGTGATGAGGGTCCCGAACCTGAGCCCAGGATTCGAGGTGTGACCTCCCAGTGCCCAGCCCAGGGGGACAGTCCCTGCCCTGCTCCTGCTGCCACCCCAGTGCTGGTACAAATGCCATGACAATATCAGGGAAACCACGGTACAAATGCCATGACAATACCAGGGAAACCATGGTACAAATGCCCTGATAACACCAGCGAGAGGCAGAGACACAGAGCAACGTGACTCCTTTGTCCCCATGTGGCTCCTCACTTGCTCTCCTGTGGGTGTAGAACACCCATGCTCCAGCACAGGCGCCTCCTTCCCACGCTGTGTGGAACACCGTGGGACCCTCTCTCGCCCACGGCTGGTGCCCTGAGATATTTGCATCACACAGCACATCCTCTTGGGAGGTTTGCAACCCAGGAACTAATAAAAGAGCAAACCCACCTCGTAATGCTTTTGAAACCCGTTTTCCATTTTACAAACCCTCCTCCTCCCTGCACTTGGAGGACATCAGGGAGTTCAGAACCTTTCAGGATCCTTTCTCTCCCACCAGAGCATTGCAATTGAGCTTCCATTTTTTCCTTCCTGGATGGTTCCTCCTCCTGGGCACGTGATTGATTTATATCAGGCTTTAGAGAACCCTGCTCAGCAACTTGATCATCTTTCTGAAGCACTTGAGTGCAGCAGCTCTGTCTGGTCCTCTGTGTGTTTGTCAATATATGTACATTTATATATATATATATATACATACTGTATAAATTTTATATAATCTGCATGCACAAACACACAGGGCACGAGACCCATAATGTGTATATATATGTATTTATACACACACATATGCACTTTTCCCCCCCAGTAATAAAATACTTTGGTGCACAATGAAACAATCAATTCATTCAATGTGGGTAAATGAGTGGGCAGTGAACAACATCAATAAAATGTATTAAATATTTCACTAACCTTTCAGGGCAGTGTTTGAGATGCATCCAGTGGGTCCCCCAGAAGGACTCAAGGGTTGGTGTATGATCCAAATATTTGCTACGGGATGCAGGTCTGGGGTTCATGTTTAAATGTCAGAAACATTTGTTGATAATAGTGGGCCTTTTTCCATTTTTTTAAGAAGTTTCTATTTCAAGCTCTTTGGGCTATTGTCGTCAGTCTCACACCTGGAACAGTCTGACCCTGAAGCACTCACAGCACAGATCAAATGATGGGAATAACAGCTCAGAATACAGGGACAGTTTTGGCTTTTTATCAGTCTAAGTCCTTCCTTCTCTAGTCAAGGGTGAGAATTTTGGCTTAGCCCTACAAAGGCATTTGGATGCCTTACTGCTGTTTGGGTATATCCCATTTATCACATAAGAGCTCCATATGCAACCACCTTCCCAAATCTGGGACTCAACACCTGAGCTTTGCACCCCTCCATATGTGGAACAAGGCTAGCCATAGTGCTGCTTAATTTTTTATCAGCCTGATTTCTCTGCAAAAGCAATCCTGTGGAGTTAACACAGTGCCTCCCTAGTGAAACAGGAACAAAGGCAAAAGCAAAAGTTTGTCCAAACACCCTTCTGGTCAGCTGCACCCACCTTCTTCAGGTTTAGGCTCTCTTGGGCCCAATCTATCCCAGCCACCCCAGAAAGAGGATATTTCCTGGAGAAATCTACTTGGAACGTGCCACAGGGACACTCAGAAAACAAAGGTTGTCCCACTGAAGGAACAAAGTCAGCATTCAAGCACTCAGGAGCTGCAGCATGCTGAATTCCCACGTGACCCCTCTCTTAAGACAAGCCGTACTCCTGAATCCCAATCCTACTTTCAGGGGGATTACCATGGATTAAAAACTGGCAGAGTGGCAGCTCTCAAAGGCAGCTCAGCTGGGGATCATTAGTGGCACGTCACTGGTCCCACCATATCCCTGCTGGGCTGGGCTCAGAGCAATTGAATATTTCTCCCGATGACAAAACCCCATATCATCATGGTTAGAGTGTTCTAATGGCATTAAGGTGGGAGAAAATGGGTAGTTGGTGCAGAGAAATCCAGTTAACAATTGTTAGATTGGGTGTAAGAACATGGAAAATGTGGTGGGTCAGCTGTGTGAGGACAGAGCACGGCAGCAGGGGACACATCAGGGCAGCTGGAGTGTCCAAACAGAGAAACCCCCATTCCTGTATTCCCAGTGCTGTGTTGGGCTGAGGGATGAATGCTGGAGAGGCAGGAATGCTGGGAAACAGCTGGAAAATCCCATTCTTTCAGTAGCTGGCACAAGTTTGCCAGCCCCTGAAGCACCAACCTGGTGCTGATGTCAAGACGAGAGGCAGAACATAGGTTTGGGAAGGACCTGAGGAAGGCTGGCAGAATCACCAGAGGAAAATCAAACTTCATGGTTTGCTGGAGGGGAGAGTGAGGGGAGAGTAAGGGGATTACTGCATGGATGGTTCTAAATAACCAAGGCCAGGGACAGAGTATCATTTGGCTCCTCGCCCACAGGAGGGGTGACACAAAGCCTGTACCCTGCAGGGACCATGGGTGAGGGTGTGAATTTGCAGCCCCATGAGGAGGGAGTGCTTTCCTAAAGGGAGCTCTGGCCCTGCCAGTGCCTGCCCAAGCAGTGGTGAAGAGATGGACATGGCAGTTCTAAATCACAAACAAATGGTCACCCAGGTGTTTTACTGCTAAATTAATGGTCATGTCTCGCTCAGGATTTTATTTGGAATATTGCTCCTGCCCTGGGCTGAGCTCACACACCCCGACTGGGATATCTTCTGCCATGGATCACCTGCACCTTGCTGAACATCATTATTTGTGTTGCCTTGAGTAAGCCATGAGGGCACCAAGAACCCTTCACAGCAAGGTGAGGATATTCCCCATAACTTCACAGTTCTTCATATTCACGTGTTTTAAACCAGAGCTTTATTTCTAAAGCAAACACACAAGACCTCAAGTCACCTCAGGGCACCACAAAAATTCAGGTGCAGAGAGCTTTTATAAGGGTAATACACAGGAAATCTGTCACCTTGTCATCCCAAGAGCCAGGGTCCATCACTTAATAATCCCTTCTGACACTGGCTGTCAAGAAATGTCCTTTCTTTAGTGTTATTTGTATATTTTTAGAATAGATTTTCTCCTTGGTCTCTTGGACCAATATATTTCAAATTGGGTATCCAGATGAGTTTCTACAAAAAATAAATTGACAGATTGTTCATAAAGGGGGAAAAAAAAAAAAAAAGCTGCATTTATGGCAGTGGCAAATTCCCTCCACACACTGACATTTCCAGTTCCCTCCCATTAAACTGCCTCTTGGCCTGGGTCAGTGAAAGACTCCAAGGGTCATGATATCTTGTTCACGCTCCTGGAAAAAGCTTCAGAGCATCTCAGTTTGGAGGAGCCACCCAAGCCATGGCTTTTGCCAGCTGAGCCATTGCTGCCAAAGGCTGCTGTTCCTGACACGTGCTGTTATCAGATTCTGGTTTTATCTACCTACAACTGTACAAATGAAATGGCTGGCTGAAGCTTCTCTTCCAGGTGAAAATTTGTCGTAATTTTCTTAGAAATTCTTAACCAGATTTTTGTCCCCATGTTTGCATACAGAAATCAGATTTATTTGTATTGTCATCCTATTTTTTTACAGTTTTTATTCCCTTTTGGGGTGGCTTTTGGGGAGCCAGAGGTGGCACATGGGCAGCTTCATAAAATCACAGAGTGGTTTGTGTTGGAAGGGACCTTAAAGCTCATCTTGTTCCCACCCCCTGCCATGGGCAGGGACACCTCCCACCAGCCCAGGTTGCTCCAAACCCTGTCCAACCTGGCCTTGGACACTTCCAGGGATCCAGGGGCAGCCACAGCTTCTCTGCCCAACCTGTGCCAGGACCTGCCCACCCTCCCAGGAAGGATTTCTTCCAAATATGCAGTCTAACCCTGCTCTCCCCCATCTTACAGCCATTCCCTGATTTCAGAGACCCTCCCTTGGTGGCACCTCTGCAGCCCCCAGTGCTGGGGCCAGGGCTGTGTGCTGAAGTTGGCACACATGCCAAGCCCCCGGGTCAAACAAGTCCTGGGGATTTCGATCTGCGTAACTCAGAAGAGGATTGAGCCCATGTGATAGCAGAGGCTGCTTTAGACACTTGCAAGAGATGCATATTGGATTTGCTTTTATCCCTTCAAAACAGCAACAGGAAGCAATCCCGAAGGAGTGCAGTGAAGCATTAGTGTGCTCTTCCTGAGTGATGGCTCCATTACAGACTTATAGGAATTCATTATTGTTTATCCTAAGCCTGGTGCTTACTTCAGAAGTCAGGGAAGAAGTGCTAATGTGCCACAAATTTGACAGAAAATTGATCTCCCAGGCAAAAAAAAACCAAACCAAAAACCCCATAAATAAAAAAGTAGTGGCTACTGCACTAAACCTAATCCTGCTGAAGTCTCCTCCCATGCTGAGGATGGGAAGGGGGCACCCCCACACCCAGCTCCTGTCCTCTGCTCCCTTGGGAGAGTGAGACGCAACTGGGGTGACCCCCCCACCTCCTCCTCATGGAAACCCCATGGGCCACAAGCACATTTGCAGTTGCCATTCCTGGTTTAAAACTGTGTCTCTCACTGAGAAGACGAAGAGCAGTTTAATCCCAACACTGGGTTTTCGGTTGGTGCACCAATGAAATTCTCTCAGCTCTACAAGCACATGGTGGCTCTCTTTAAGCTCAGCTCGACTTCAGCCCAGTTTGGTCCCCAAAGCTCACTCCCAAGGCTCCCAGCAGCTGCTGAATGCCATCCTGAAGCTGCCTCACTTTCTTTTTAAGTTCTCAAACTTAACTGAAGAGCAGTAATGACTTTTCCTGACTCAGGCACCAACTTGAACTAAAAGAGTTCTCTTCTTGGCAACATCTGTTGCCACCTTCCTGCTGCGAAGAGTCTATTTGCCATTGACACCTGGGCACAGCAAGGCAGCTCTCTCCAGCCTCACCTGGTGCCTAATGCCCCTAAAGCATCATTTGGGTTTTAATTACATATTTCTTCAAAGTCTTCAGTAGCCTCAGTCTTGGTATCTGCATTGGGCAGCACAGATGTGGGGGTTTTTTTGACTTCTTCAAAAGCTTATCCTGGGGGCTGTGAAGAAGAGCCCAGACAGTTCATCCCACTCATGAAAAGGGGATCTCAGCAGTGACCCACAGGCCATGGAGCCACCTCAAAGCCAGTCCAGGGCTACCCATCGTGCTGGGACCTCAGTGCAAAGGGTGGGGACACTGAGGCACAGCCCAGGGCAGGACTGGAGCTGAGTGTGACTTCACTGGAGCTGGGGGAGTCACCTGTGAGTGACTTTCACAGCGTGGGAGAAGCCACTGCTTCAAGCCCTGGGGTTGGACCTAGGACCTTTCAAGGTCCCTTCCAACCTAAACCATGCCATGATCCCACAGTCCCTGCTCTGACGTGCTCACACCAGCTCACGCCCCTCCTCTCCCAGCAGAAAGGCAGACTTGCCAGGAGCCAGGAGCATGGGAGGAGTTTCATGTTTGGTTTTTTTTGGGGGGGGAAATAAATACCTTTAAAATTATAAAGCCTCATAAGCTCTGGTGTTAGGAGGGAAACAGTATCATGGAACTGAACAACTGCTCAACTCTTCTGTGCAAGAAGGGACAGCAAACACTGTGATGTAAATCCCTGATTATTTAAGGCTTGGCAGGAAGCAGAAATGATCTCATGCTTAAAGACCAAACAAAGCTATATGGTCAGATCCTCAGCTAATTTAAAGGACCGAGTTGTAACTAAATCCATTTATTTCTACCAGCCAAGATGCTGCCCACTGACCATTCTAACAAATAAAGATTTTTGTTTCCAGGGTGGTTGCTCAGTGCTTTTCAGAGTTCTCCATTTCCCTGTGCAGTTTTAAATGGATTGTTGCAATGATTCATTTTATTAAGCCATTTTTATTTTAGCCTTTTGCCCTTTTCACTTCACGTAATGGATTTGCCACAGTCTCTAAGTGGTGCATTCAAATATAATTGCACAGATGCTCTGCAACATTGTCAATTTGCTCATTTAGCAAAGGGCAGTGCCTGAAGGATATGCAAGTACACATTTAGCTTCAACTTCAAAACAGCATGAGCTGATATTGGTTAATCATTCTTCTTCCAGCTGGTTTAAGGGACTGAACAAGGGAAATATCACCCCCAAGCAAAGTGCTGACACATCACTACAGTTCAAGACAGTCAAAATGGCACAAGATGATGAAGAACGGAAATATTCAAACATTCCTTGCCCCAGATGTGAGCAGTGTGGGACAGAAACATGAAAATAGCAATTCCCTGCTCCAGCCCCTGCCCTTGACCCACCTCATGCTCTGTGTGGTCAAAGAGGTTTGAGGAAGGGATCAAACATGGTCAGAGCTATCCAGAAGGGACAAGGAAGAAGCCCAGATGCCTTAGAAAGAGAAACCTGGGAAGATCCAGAGAAGTTCTGTCCAGCCTCAGGGGTCCCAGGGAGGTTACAGGGTGGGTATTCAGTGCTGCTCCCCAGCCAGACACAGAAGGTGCCAGCACAACAGCCTCAAAATAAAGTGAAGACATTTTCTAGCCAAGGTGGAGTTTAGCTACAGAATTCTTCAACACGGGATACTGTGGATTAAATAAATAAATAAATAAATAAATAAATAAATAAAAACCGTGAAAACCCCAAGCAGCTAAGTTCTAGGACAAGAGGAATTCCTCTCTGTGAGGGTGATGAGGCCCTGGCACAGGTTGCCCAGAGAAGTTGTGGCTGTTCCACCCCTGGAAGTGTCCAAGGCCAGGTTGGACAGAGCTTGGAGCAACCTGGGCTGGTGGAAGAATCCACATGCAGGGAACGGAGTAAATAACTGGAAACTGGCCCCACCTGACTGCCCTGGCACTGCCTTTTACCCTTGCCCTTGGCAGCTTCTGGTTGGTGTTTTTGCCTTTGCCAGGGCTTCTTTCTATTTGTACACCACCACATCTTAGCAGAATAGGAAAATCAATAAAAAAGCACTGAGACCAAATTCTGTCGGAATGGGAATGAATACAGCTAATTGATTGTTAATGAAAACTTCTTGAAACAAATCTGGGGTTGTTTGGACCCTTAATCTATGATTGCCTATTAAAAATAAAAAAGAGAAAAACATGACAGACATCAGGACATCCCATCTATGGCTGTTGCACTTTTCATCCCCACTTCACTGAAATCCAGTCCCCTGCTTAAAATTCACTGCTTCTGCCACCACTATATTTTTTATCTGGTCTTATCATGGCTGGCAGATAAAATTCAGCTCTGTGCAGAGCTAGAAAGGGGCTATTAGTGGCTTAAATCTTATTTATGCACTAATACGGAGGCATAAGTAGGACTAACAGGATGCTTAATCCCTGGGCTAGCCCTCTGCACAGAAGCAAGCTGAGCTCAGAACAGATTTTAGGACAAAGGAAAGTCTAAAACTGGTAACTTTTATGACAAATACTGGCAGTGACTCCTATTTCTTCAGCTTTGCGAGTTCCCACTTCCAAATGAGAGATGAGGAAAGAGAATGAAACAAAGGCCCTGACCCTCCAGCCTGCCTTTGTAGGGGAGGTGCTCCAGTCCTCTGATCAACTTGTGACCTCCTCTGGACTTGCCCCAGCAGTTCCATGTCTTTCTTGTGCTGGGGGCACCAGAATTGGAAGCAGGACTGCAGGTAGGGTCCCACGAGGGCAGAGCAGAGGGAGAGAATCCTCTCCCTCAACCTGCTGCCCTCACTCCTTTGGATGCAGCCCACGATTCTGTTGGTTTCTGGGCTGTGAGTGCTCACTGAGTTCTTTTTTTGGTGTCCATGTCACGAACAAAGCTGTTGAACAGGACTAGCCCCAGCATTGACTCCAGAGGGACCCCACTCATCACTGGTGTCCACGTGGATGAGCCCTTGGCCACAACTCTGTGTGCAGCCATCGAGCCAGTTCTGCATCCACCGAGTGCTCCATCCATCAAATCCACATCTCTCCAATTCAGAGACAAGGGAGTCATGCAGGACATGCTCCACCCCCGAGGATTTATATCACTGAAGTCACAGCAAGTGAGGTACAAATATGTTGAGAATATGCTCTCAGATATAGGGCCTGAGATCCTAATACAGGCCTGTCTGCACAATCCAGCCTAGGTGCTGGGAAACAAGGACAGTGACTTAGCCTATGTGCTGGGAAACAAAGACAGTGACTTAGCCTATGTGCTGGGAAG
>JAWMRC010000358.1:0-12966 GCA_035584755.1 Thripadectes ignobilis
TTCCTGGGGAGAGAGAGAAACTGGGATTGGGGAGCAGCTCCAGGGAGCACAGCAGGGTCTCCATTCCTGGGGAGAGAAAGAGAGACTGGGATTGGGGAGCAGGTCCAGCACTTGGGGGGGGCAGTTCCCTCATTTTGGGGTCAATTCCCTCATTTTTGGAGGGAATGGCATGATTTCAGGGGCCAATTCCATGATTTTGGGAGGGAGTTCCCTCATTTTTGGGGTCAATTCCATGATTTTAGGGATCAATTCCCTCATTTTGGGAGGGAGTTCCCTCATTTTGGGACACAATTCTCTCCTTTTGGGAGTCAAATCCACAATTTTGGGAGGCAACTCTGTGGTTTTGGGAAAGGAATTCCCTCCTTTTGGGACTGAATTCCCTCATTTGGGAGTCAGTTCCATAAACTTAGGAGTCAATTCCTTCATTTTCAGGGTCAACTCCATAATTTTAGGAGTCAATTCCTTCACTTTAGGGGTCAAATCCATAAATTTGAAAGTAATTCCCTAATTTTTGGGGGTCAAATCCATAATTCTGGGACTCAATTCTATCATTTTAGGAGACAATTCCCTCATTTTGGGAGACAAATCTGTAATTCTGGGAGACAATTCCCTATTTTTGGGAGTCAAATCCATCATTTTGGAAAGGAATTCCCTGATTCTGGGACACAATTCCCTGATTTTGGGACTCAAATCCTCAGTTTGGGAGGCAATTCCCTCATTTTAGGGGTCAATTCCACAATTTTGGGAGACAAATCCAGAATCTATGAATCAATTCCCTCAATTTTCAGAGTTGACTCCATAATTTTAGGAGACAATTCCATAATTTTGGGAGTCAATTCCATTGTTTTGGAGTCAATTTCCTCGTTAATTTTGGAGTCCAATCCTCCTTTTGGGGGTCAATTCCCTCATTTTCAGGGTCAAGTCCATAATTTTGGGAGACAATTCCCTCATTTTGGGAGTCAAGTCTATAATTTTAGGAAACAATTCCCTGTTTTTGGGTCACAATTCCCTCCTTTTGGGGGTCAATTCCCTCCTTTTCAGGGTTGACTACACAGTTTTAGGAGAAAATTCCCTCATTTTGGGGTTCAAATCCAAAGTTTTGGGAGACAAATCCAGAATTTAGGGGTCAATTCCTTCATTTTGGGAGTGAATTTCAGGATTTTAGGGGTCAATTCCTTTATTTTGGAGTCAATTCTGGGATTTTGGGACACAATTCCCTCATTTTGGGAGACAAATCTGTAAGTTAGGGAGTCAAATCCCTATTTTAGGAGTCAATTCCATCATTTTGGGAAAGGAATCCCCTCATTTTCAGGGTCGACTCCACAATTTTAGGAGAGAAAATTCCATGATTTTTGGGAGTGAATTCCATGATTTTTGGGAGTCAAATCCATGATTTTTGGAGACAATTCACTATTTGTGGGGCTCACTTCCCTCACTTTGGGAGACAATTCCCTGATTTGGGGGTCAATTCCCTATTTTAGGAATAAATTCCATGATTTAAGGAAAGGAATTCCCTCATTTCAGGAGAAAAATCTGTGATTTTTGGGAGACAAATCATCATTTTAGGAACCAATTCCATCATTTTGGGGTCAATTCCTTATTTTTGGGAGGCAAATCCCTATTTTTGGAACACAATTCCAGCATTTTGGGGGTCAATTCCATTACTGTGGGACACAATTCCCTCATTTTGGAGTCAATTCTAAAATTCAGGGAGTCAAATCTTGAATTTAGGGAGTAAAATTCCAAAATTTAGGGAGTCAAAACCCAAACGTTGGGGAGAAATAATTGAAAATTTGGGGAGTCAAATCCCAAAATTTGGGGAGTAAAATTGAAAATTTAGGGGGTCAAATTAGAAATTTAGGGAGTCAAATTAGAAATTTAGGGAGTAAAATTGAAAATTTAGGGGGTCAAATTAGAAAATTTGGGAGTCAAATTAGAAATTTAGGGAGTCAAATTAGAAATTCTGGGAGTCAAATTAGAAATTCTGGGAGTCAAATCGAAAATTTAGGGAGTCAAATTAGAAATTTTGGGAGTCAAATCGAAAATTTAGGGAGTCAAATTAGAAATTTAGGGAGTCAAATCCACAATTTAGGGAGTCAAATTGAAATTTTGGGAGTCAAATCCAAAATTTGGGGAGTCAAATTGAAAATTAGGGAGTCAAATCCTGAATTTGGGGAGTGCAATCCTGAATTTTGGGTAAATCCCCTAATTTTCTGCTCCACTCCCTCATTTTGGGGTCAATTCTACAATTTTGTGGACAATTCCCTCATTTTGGGCTCAATTCACTGATTTTGGGGTCAATCCCTCAATTTTTGGGGTAATTCTCTCATTTTGGGCATCAATCCCAAAATTTCAGGGCCAATCCCCCAATTTTGACGTCAATCCCTGATTTTTGGGGCCAATCCCCCAATTTTGGGGTCGATCCCTGGTTTTTGGGGTCAATCCCTGATTTTTGGGGTCAATCTCTGGGTTTTGGGGCCAATCCCACAATTCTGGGGTCGATCCCTGATCTTTGGGGCCGATCCCCCCATTTTGGGGTCGATCCCTGATTTTTGGGGTTGATCCCCCAATTTTGGGGTCAATCCCTGATCTTAGGTGTCAATCCCTGATTTTTGGGGTCAATCCATGGTCTTTGGGGCCAATCCCATAATTTTGGGGCTGATCCCTGGGTTTTGGGGTCAATCCCTGATCTTTGGGTCCAATCCCTGATCTTTGGGGTCGATCCCTGATCTTTGGGGCCGATCCCCCAATTTTGGGGCTGATCCCTGATCTTTGGGGCCAATCCCCCAATTCTGGCGTCGATCCCTGATCTTTGGGGTCGATCCCCCCATTTTGGGGCCTATCCCCCAATTTTGGGGCCAATCCCTGGGTTTTGGGGTCGGTCCCTGATCTTTGGGGTCGATCCCCCCATTTTGGGGCCTATCCCCCAATTTTGGGGCCGATCCCTGGGGTCTGGGGTCGGTCCCTGATCTTTGGGGCCGATCCCTGTTTTTGGGGCCCTTCCTGACCTTCCCGGGTCATGTCGAGCCGTTCCGACATTTCCTGCACGTTCAGGGCTCTCTCGTGGCCTCGGCACCTCCCGGGGGGCTTTGCCAGGGGCTTTTCCGGGGGCTTTTCCTGAGGCTTTTCCAGAGGCTTTTCCAGCTTTTCCTCTTCCTGAATTCCAGCCTGTCCGGGAGAGCAGATCCCAAACCCCAGGGAAGATCCCCATGAGAAATCCCTCATTTTTGGGGTCAAATCCCTCCTTTTCTGGGACTAAATTCCCAATTTCAGGATCCAGACTATTTTCTGGGATGAAATTCCCATTTTTAGGGTCTCAAACCTGATTTGGGTGTCGAACCCCTCATTTTTGGGGCCAAATCCCCCTTTTCTGCCCTCCCCTCCCCCTGTTTTTCCATACCTGGGAATTCTCATCCTGGATTTTCCCAGGGCTTTCCTGACACCTGCAGGGAGCAAAAACTTCCAGCAGGAACTTCTTGAGGGCCCAAAATTCCAGGGTGTTGCTGTAGATGTGACGGCGCAGCTCGGGCAGGTCCTGGCCCTGTGGGAAAAACCACAGGAAAACATGGGAAAACCATGGGAAATCATGGGAAAAGAGGGAAAAACCATGGGAAACCGTGGGAAAACCATGGGAAAACCATGGGAAACCATGGGAAAACCTGGAAAAACCATGGGAAATCGTGGGAAAACCATGGGAAATCATGGGAAAAGACCATGGGAAAACCTGGAAAAATCATGGGAAAACCATGGGAAAACATAGAAAAACCATAGGAAACCCATGGGAAAACTCTGGATTTTGAGGGGGAAAACCATGGAAAAACCCTGGAAAAAACATGGAAAACTCCCTCTGGATTGAAGGGAAAACAGGAAAAAACCCCTGGAAACTCCCCAGAAAAATCTGTGGCAAAAGCAGGGAGAAAAAGCAAGGAAAACTCCCCAAATCCCTGCAGAAAAAACATGGAAAAACCCTGAAACCCTTCTGGACTGAAGGGAAAAAACCCCAAATCCCAGTGGAAAAACCATGGAAAAAACCCAAGGAAAACCCATGGGAAAATGCTAGAAAAAACCCACGGGAGAACCCTGGAAAAAATGCTGGGAAAAAACATGGAAAAAATGTGGAAAAACCAGGAGAAACCCCTGGAAAAAAACCCTGGGAAAAAAACGCTGGAAAAAACCATGGAAAGACCCCAGAAAAAACATGGAAAAACCCTGGAAAAAGCCGCTGGGAAAAATGTGGAAAGACCCTGGAAAAAACATGGAAAAACCCTGGGAAAAACCCTGGAAAGACCCCAGAGAAAACATGAAAAAACTCTGGAAAGAAACGCTGGAAAAACCATGGAAAGACCCTGGCAAACCCCGGCAAAGGGTGTGGCTTGAGGGACTCCCCCATTTCTGCCGCCAAACCCTCGGAACCTGGAGAAACGCTGGGAAAGTCCTGGAGAACCCTCTGGATGAGAGAGCCCAGCCCAGCCCAGCCTCAGTCCCCATCCCCAGCCCATCCCATCCCGATCCCCATCCCCACCCCACCCCATCACATCCTGATCCTGATCCCGATTCAATCCCATCCCATCCCATGCCTAATCCGGATCCCGATCCTGATCCCCATCCCCACCCCATCCCATCCCATCTATCCCATATCCCACCTGTGGCTCCAGGAAGAGGTGACACCAGGCAGCATTCCCATCTCTCCCGCTGTGCTGCACAAAGCCCTCCATGTCCCCTATCCCATATCCCATCTATCCCATGTATTCCATGTATCCCACCTGTGGCTCCAGGAAGAGGTGACACCAGGCAGGTCCCCCATCTCTCCCGGCCCTCCCGCTGTGCTGCACGAAGCCCTCCATGTCCCCGGGCAGGCCGTAGTGCAGGACCCCGCGCAGGTCGGGCTTGTGCAGCCCCAGCCCGAAGGCGGCTGTGGCCACGAGCACCCGGACACGGCCCCGCTGGAATTGCCGCTGGAGCCGCCGCCGCTCCCGGCCCGGCAACCCCGCGTGGTACGGGGCTGCGGGAACAGCGGGAACGGGAGCTGGGAACACAGGGAAACAGGGATTGGGGTGGGGGACACAGGGAATGGGGGCTGGGAACACAGGGAAACAGGGATTGGGGTGGGGAACAGTGGGAATGGGGGCTGGGAAAACACAGGGGAAAAAGGGGGTCGGGATGGGGGAACAGCAGGAATGGTGGCTGGGAAAAGAGGGAAAGGGGGATTTGGTATGGGAAAGGGAATTGGGATGGGAAAAACACAGGGAAAGTGACAGGAATGTGGGAGAGCCCATTACCATGATGGGATTTCCCAGGATGTGGGATGGGCTGAGGGCTCTCCCCACCTTTGGGAATTCCCGGGATGTGGGATGGGCTGAGGGCTGTGCCCACCTTTGGGAATTCCCAGGATGGGAATTCCCGGGATGTGGGATGGGCTGAGGGCTGTGCCCACCTTTGGGAATTCCCAGGATGTGGGATGGGCTGAGGGCTGTGCCCACCTTTGGGAATTCCCGGGATGTGGGATGGGCTGAGGGCTCTGCCCACCTTTGGCCTTGCCCGGGATGGCCTTTCCCGGGATGTGGGAGCCGATGAGGGCGGCCACGCGCTCCGTGTCCTCACGCCGCGTGCAGAACACAAGCAGGGAATCCATGGAGGCGAAGGGCTCCCGACGGAGCAGGGAGAGCAGAGCCTGCGGAATGCCAGTGCTGGGAATTCGGGAAAGGGACACACTGGGATCCCGGGGATCCCAAAGGCCGACCCTGATCCCGAATCCCAGCCCTGATCCCAAATCCTGACCCTGATCCCAGAGATGCCAAATCCCGACCCTGATCCCAAATCCCAATCCTGATCCCGAATCCCGACCCTGATCCCAAATCCTGACCCTGATCCCGGTGTTCTTCATCCCATCCCATCCCATCCCATCCCATCCCATCCCATCCCATTATCCCATCCCGACCTCATCCCGGTGCTGCTCCATGGACACGGAGAGCCGCAGGTTTTCGGGAATGACGCTGGATCCCACCAGGATCCTGGAATCCTCAGGAATTCCCAGGTGTTGGGCCACATCCCGAGCCGTGGCTGCCGTGGCCGTGGCCGTGAGGGCCAGGAAGCACCGGACACCCAACTGATCCCGGAGAACCTAGAGAAATCCCAGGGAAAGGCGGGATTGGGCTGCAATTCCCCCATTCCCAGGGCTCATTCCCAATCCCAGGTGGGTTTTCCCGCTCTGGAGATTCCGGTTTGGGACACAAAAACTGGGAATCAAAGCAGGGTGGAAGAGCAGAAGGACAATTCCTGATTGGATTCATCCCTTAATTAATTCACCCATCCCTAATTAGCGCCATGGATTTGGAAGGACCCAACTCTGGGGGGGAATTATGGATTTTGTTGCCCTGGAATCCAAAGAAATCCTGGGAAACCTGGCGGAATCCAGGATATCCTGGAATCAAAGCGGGATGGAAGAGCCCAGCCCCTTGGAGAAGGTCCAATTCCTGGCTGGATTCATCCCTTAATTCATTAATCCATCCCTAATTAGTGCCAGAAATGTGGGAGATTCCAATGTCTTGGGGACACTCATGGATTTTGTTGCCCTGGAATCCCAAATGACCCAGAGAAAACCAGGATTGGGCTGCAATTCCCACATTCCCAGGTGTTGTTCCCAATTTCAGGTGGGTTTTCCCACTGCGGAGATTCCGGTTTGGGACCCAAATCCTTGGAATCCAAGCAGGAGGGAAGAACCAAGCCCTTGGAGGAGCTCCAATTCCCGTCTGGGTTCCTCCCTTCATTAATTAAGCCCTCCCTAATTAACGCCCCCCCAGCCCCATCCCGGCATTCCCGGCATTCCCGACCTTGCCGACGCGCAGGAAGCAGGGCCGGAAGTTGTGGGCCCAGCGGGACACACAGTGAGCCTCGTCCAGGCAGGCGAAGGCCACGGGCGGGAAGCGAGCCCGGAATTTTGGGAATGCCCATCCGGCCACCAGAGCCTCGGGAGACACCAGGAACAGCTGGGCAGAGCCGAAGCACACCTGGGGTGGGGGAAATCTGGGAATTAGGGCTGGGAATGGCAGTGGAAATGGGGATTAGGGCTGGGAATGGCGGGGGGAATGGGAATTAGGGCTGGGAATGGTGGGGGAAATGGGAATTAGGGCTGGGAATGGCGGGGAAAATGGGGATTAGGGCTCAGAATGGTGGGGGAATGGGAATTAGGGCTGGGAATGGTGGGGGAAAGTGGGAATTGGGGCTGGGAGTGGTGGGGGGAAAGTGGGAATTGGGGCTGGGAATGGCGAGGGAAATGGGAATTAGGCCTGGGAATGTCAGGGGGAAAGTGGGAATTATGGCTGGGAATTCTGCACAGCGGGAATGCACAGTGGGAATGTGCACTGAGAATGCGCAGCAGGAATTCAGCCTGGGAATTATTCCCAGGAAGGGTTTGGAATGTCCAGCCCCAACAGTGCCAGCTGGGGGAGAAAATCCCATTTTTAGGGTGGAAAAGCCTCATTTTGGGCCCCAATCCCCATTTCTGGGCCCCAATCCCCATTCCCCCCCCCCCCACCATTTCCCGGGATGAGAATTCCCAGTTTTTGGGCCTCACCTTCTCCCAGGCGGCGTGGCGCTGGGCGGGGGCCATGCCCGAATGGACACACACGGCACTGAGGCCCGGCGGCAGCTCCGACACCTGCGGGGTTGGCATGGGCCATGGGGATTTGGGATAAACACATGGGGAATTTGGGATAACCAGGCCGGGAAATTGGGATAAACACATTGGGAATTTGGGATAATCACACCGGGAATTTGGGATTACCACACCGGGAATTTGGGACAATCACACTGGGAATTTGGGATAATCACACCAGGAATTTGGGACAATCACACTGGGAATTTGGGATAACCACACTGGGAATTTGGGACAATCACACTGGGAATTTGGGATGTTCCCACCAGGAATTTGGGATATCCCCAGTGGGAATTTGGGACATTCCCAACAGGAATTTGGGACATTCTTAATAGTTCTGTACCCCTTAACAATTCCTTGGGAGTTCTCCCTTAATAATTCCTTGCAGTTCTCCCTTATCCCTTAACAATTCCTTAGGAGTTCTCCCTTGATATTCCCACCCCCCTCACCCCATTCCTTGGGAATTCTCTCCCTGTCCCCACATCCCCAAGGAGCCCTTTCCCGCCTGGAATTCCATTCCCAGATTTCGGCACCTGGTCATCCATGAGCGCCACGAGGGGGGACACGACGAGGGCGATGGATCGGGAATGCCGATGGAAAAGCAGGGCTGGGAGCTGGAAACACAGGGATTTGCCAGTGCCAGTGGGAGAGACCAGGAGTGTGGAGAGCCCTGTGGAGATGGGAATGTTGCTGGGAATGCTGGGATGGGATGTGGGAACATGGGAGAATGAAGGGGTGGGAGAAAGGCAGGAATTGCCACAGGTAGGGCAGGGATTCCCATGGGAAGGGACTGGAATTCCCAAAGGAAAGGGTCAGGAATTCCCAGGGGAAGGGTCAGGAATTCCCACAGGAAAGGTTGGGAGAAGGATTCCCGTGGGAAGGGCAGGAATTCCCATGGGAAAGGTCAGAAGATGGGAAGGGATTCTCAAGGGAAGGGTCTGTAATTCCCACAGGAAAGGGCCAGGAATTCCCACTGGAAGAGTCTGTAATTCCCAAGGAAAAGGCCCAGAATTCCCGGGGAAAGGGGGTCAGCAATCCCCAGGGAAAGGGTCCGGAATTCCCAAGGCCAAGCTCTGGAATTCCCACCACAGAGGATCCTCATGACGGTCTCTGCCTGGCCCGGCCGGAACGCGGAGAATCCCAAATCCCGCAGCGCTCCCAGCACCTCCGGCGGCGGATCTGTGGGATCAGGGACAAGGATACAGCACTTCCAGGGGAGAATTCCCACTGGGATCAGGGACATGGACACAGCACTTCCAGGGGAGAATTCCCACTGGGATCAGCCCCGGGACTCACCTGGAATTTTCCCATCCTCTCCCACCACATAAAGAGGCTCCACAGGCACCGGGGCAGGACTGGGGTCACATTCCCAGCTCCAGGAATCCAGGGAATTTGGCTCTCCCAGGGTGTTCTCCGATGATTCCCATCCCAGGGATCCACTGGGATCACATTCCAAGTGCTGGGAATCCCGGGAATTTGGTGTTTCCAGGGAGGATCCCGGCTCGCTGGATGCACTGCCTGTGCCGGGGGAGGGAGTGGGTGGGAGCAGGGAGGAAATCCATGGGTTTAGGGTCAGTGTTGGTTTTCTGGGAGAAATCCCTCATTTTGGGGGCCAAATCCCACATTTTTGGGGTCAAATCCATTTTTGGGGCCATATCCCTCATGTTTAGGGCCAAATTCCCCATTTTTAAAGCCAAATCCCTCATTTTCAAGGAGGAAAAGGATCAGGAATCTCTTCCATGATCCCAACCCCATTCCCAATCCCATCCCAGTGTCCCCTCACCGAGAATTCCTGGGAAAACACTGTTGGTCCTCCGAGCCACTTCTTCCAGTGTGGGAAGCGGCTCCTCCTCCTCCTCCTCCTCCTTGGGATCCTTTTCCATGGGGGGCCATCCCAAATCCCTCCCTGCCAGTGGAAAATAGGATTGGTCCGCGCCCAAATCCCGGGAATGACCCTCCTTCCAGCTCCCACCCTCTTCCCAGAGTTTTATCCATCCCAAAATCCCCCACCTCGCCATTCCCAATCCCAGCATTCCCAATCCTGCCATTCCCACCCCCAGCATTCCCAATCCCACCATTCCCACTCCCAGCATTCCCAATCCTGCCATTCCCTCCCCCAGCATTCCCACTCCCGCCATTCCCACCCCCAGCATTCCCAATCGCACCATTCCCACCCCCAGCATTCCCAATCTCACCATTCCCAATCCCACCATTCCCACTCCCGCCATTCCCACCCCCACCATTCCCACCTGGACACTCGGCCGCCCAGTGTCCCTTTTTCCCACACCGGAAGCAAACGTCGGAGCCGCCTCCCCCGAAACGCTGCGACTTCTTCCTCCACTTCTCCTTCCACACCTGGGCAAAACCCACTCCTGCTCCAGGCCCAGTTCCCGCTCCAGGCCCAATTCCCATCCCCAATCCCCGCTCCGGGAATGTCCCATTCCCAGGGAAAGCCTCACCTGCCTCCGCAGGGCGTTCCCACGCAGGGCCGGGCCCCGCACGTACCTTTTCCTCCTCAGGTTGAGCCTCACGAAATTCCCGCGGCTCCTCCTGTGGGAAAACAGGGATTTGGGAATGTTCTCTGGGGGCTTGGGAATTGCTGCATCCCCAGCCTGCCCTAAGGAAGCGGGAATGACCTGGGATGGAGGGAGGGTTTGTCCTGCTCCTCTTCTTCCTCTTCCAGGTTTTCCAGTTTTGGTGTTTTCCTCCTTTTCCTTGGAGCCTCCATGGGTTTTTCCTCTTCCAGGAGGTTTTCCAGTTTTGATGTTTTCCTCCTTTTCCTTGGAGCCTCCATGGGTTTTTCCTCTTCCAGGAGGTTTTCCAGGAGTTTTGGTGTTTTCCTCCTTTTCCTCAGAGCCTCCAAGTGCTTTTCTTTGTCCTCTTCCTCCCCTTGAGGGGTGTTTTCCAGGCAATCCAGTCTCTTCCTGCTTTTCCTTGGAGCTTCCCTGTGCTTTTCCTTCTCCTCCTCTTCCTCTTCCAGGATCTTTCCCAATATCTCTGCACCCCTCTTTGGAATCTCCTCCTGCTCTTCCTCCCGGCTCCACTTCATCCCGAGTTTTCCTTCATCCAAATCTTGGCCCCTCTGTAGTTTTTTGGGATCCTCTGGCTCTCCTCTGGCATTCCCAGGAGGACTTTCCCTCCTGGAATTCCCCATGGATGTTCCTGCCATGGATTCTCCTCGCTGTTCCCACAGGGATGCCACCAGAATTCCCTCATTCCCAGCTGTTTCCTGGCACCTCTGGAGCCAGGCGGGATCCAGCGAGCCCAAAGTCTGGGCCACCCTCTGCTTCAGCCTCTGGAATTTTTCGGGATGGGCAGGACTGGGGGCTTGGATTCCCGAGGGGAGCAGGAGGGGGGGCAGTGAGGGAGGAAGGAGGAGGTCCTGGGCATCTTGGGAATCTCCGGGATCTTGGGAATCTCCAGCTTTTCCAGACTCCTCCTCGCTCGGTGGCGGCTCCGGGTTTGGCCGGAATTTGGGAATTCCCGGGATCCTCCTGGGATTTGGGGTCCTCCGGGGAGTCAGGGGGGGCTCCTGTGGGGAGGGGGAAGGGAAGGGTCAGGGAATTCCCACTGGGAATTCCAGATCCCAAGTGGAAGGGGAGGGATCAGTGCAATTCAAAGGATCCATCTGGTGGGATTTGGAGGGGTCTGGAATGAAGGGAACGGGATTTTTGGGAAGAGTGGGATGAGATTTTGGGGGGTCTGGAATTCTGGGGGGCTCTGGAAGGAGGGGCCACAATATTTGGACAATCCCAGATGTTGGGGGATCCCAGATTTTGAAATTCCCCCTATTCTGGAATTCCCAGATGTGGGGGGATCCCAGACTTTGGAATTCCCCTATTCTGGAATCCCTAGATGTTGGGAGATCCCAGCCAGGAAAAGCCCCAATTTTGGGATGCTCCCAATGTCCCCCCAGACCTTTCCAGTTGCTCCTCCCAGTTTGGATTTGAGCTTCATCCCATAAAACTGGGCCGACATTCCCAACTCGGCGCTGCTGCTCCGGCTCTTCCCAGGAGTTTTTGGCTTCCGGTTCAGGTGGGAGCCCCAAAATCCCGAATCCTGCACCCAAAAAAACCCCAGGACTCTGTCAAAGCCCATCCTTAAATGCCCCAAAAAAGGAGAACCCCCTCGGAGAGCGGGAAAACACCTGGGATTTCACCATCCCATGGGATGTTTTGGGATGAAAACACCCCCAAATCCTGAATTTCCACCCCCACATCCTGAATTTCCACCCCCACATCCCATTTTTCCCCTTTTTTGGGGGACTCTTTCCATCCCAAAATATCCCTTTTCCACCTTCAACTTTTCCCTTCAAACCCACAGAATTCCCAATAAAACCCTGAGACAAGTTTGGCTTTTCCAAAAGTGGGAAACCCCCCCGGGATAAATCCCCAAACCTTTAGATCAGGGAGAATTTTTAGGGAATTCTGGAGACCCCAAAGGTCCCAGGGGGTTTTCCAGCACCTGCTCCACAGGGGGGGTTTCCTGGGATTCAGCTTTTCCAAAGGGATCCAAAGCTTTTCCCAGCTCCTTCAGCATCCTGTACTCCTTGTAGAGCCCTGGGGGGAACCCAAGGGGATATCTGGGAGTTTGTCCACCCCCAAATCCCATTTTCCATCCCCAAATCCTGAATTTCCATCTCCAAATCCCACTTCCCACCCAAATTCCATTTTCCATCCCAAATCCTGATTTTCCACCCCAATCCCATTTTCCCAAATCCCATTTTCCATCTCCCCAAATCCCATTTTCCCAAATCCCATATTCCACCCATATCCCATTTTCCATCCCCGAATCCTGAATTTCCATCCCCAATCCCATTTTCCCAAATCCCATCTCACCAAATCCTATTTTCCATCCCCAAATCCCCTTTTCCTCCCCAAATCCCATTTTTCACCCCCAGTCTCATTTTCCCAAATCCCACTTTCCACTCCCAATTTCCATTTTCCCTAATCCCATTTTCCACCCCCAAATCCTGAATTTCCATCCCCAAATCCATATTTTCCATCCCCAAATCCCCATTTCCCCATTCCCATTCCCCTTCCCGGCCCTCACTCCGGGTTTCCTCGGGAGCTGCCGCGATGTCGGCCTGGCAGGAAAAAATGGGATAAAAACAGGGAATTCTGGCAATGGGAAAAATGATCCCCGTTTTCTGCGGGAAGGGATTGGGGGGGTTGGGGCAACCAGAGACCCCAAAACTGCCCCGGGGACCCCCAAACCAACCCAGAGACCCCCAAACCCCGCCAGGGACCCCTCAAATCCTCCTGAGCCACCCCAGGGACCCCCAAACTAGCCCAAAGACCCCCCCAAATCCC
>JAWMRC010000359.1:0-12924 GCA_035584755.1 Thripadectes ignobilis
CTCTGCTGGCTCCTGGGCTCAGCCCTGCTGAGGGGCAGGAGGGCAGGCCTGGGGGTCCTGCTGCTGGGAGCAGGCTGCGCAGAAAGGCTAATGGAGCTCTGTGCCCAGGACTCATCACACGGCGCCTCAGCGACCAGAGCATGGAGAGTCAGGCTGATACCCTCAGTGGTGAGTGGGCAGCGTGGGCTGTTGGCAAATCACAGGCTCTCTACACATGGGGATTTATCTTGGCTCTCTTTCTTTTGTTCACAGCCCTTGAACCCTTGGAGACAGACCAGGATATCTCTGTCAGTTCCCTGACACCTCAGACAACTTGGTTTCTGAGGAGCGCTGGTGTGCAGCAGAGATCAAGAGGTGTTCTCCGAGCGCTGTGCTGCTGCTGGCTGTGAGCCCCCACAGGTGCAGCTTCCCTTGGCTCAATTCTTCACGGTGCTTCCTGGCTCCCTCCTCCAACAAGCTCTGCAGCTCCTCTGTCTCATCTCTTGCTTTAACTTTACAGCACAACCAGCAGGGGAACATGTGGCACAGGCCACAGAGAGTGATGACTGCAGTGAGAGTTAACAGCCCTGCAACCTGGAAGAGGCAATATTAAAACTGTCACCTGCCTCTACATTCTGAAAGATGTTTTACAGCAATTTTTTTGGAAATTAAAGCCATTGCATTATTATTAAGTGCTATTGTTCTTCATCTGAAATACAGTCACTGCTCCTGCCATGGTCAGATGACAAATGATGGCAAGGCACAGACTCACTGGAACAAGGAATAGCAGCCTCTCTCGCTCTCTCTCAGTGCATTTGATTATTTCTTATTTTAGTAAGAATTATTTTGAGAACAGACAAAAACCACAAGTGTAAGTTTCCAGAACAACCTTGGAGCAAGATGTTCCCACTTCAGATTTCAGCCTCTGGAGGAATGGGCTAATTAAAAACTTGCACTGATACACATGAATTAAAAACAGAAGCATGGAAATAAAAGGGAGAATGTGAACATATGAAACTGAGCACATAAAAATCATCATGGCAACTTAACACTTCATTCTCCACATGAAATGGTTCCCATAGTGCTGCACATCCCAGATTCTTCACACTCTTACAGTGCAAGATTCCCAGGACTCTTCCCTGAGATTTTGTGTAGAACCCCCTGGGCAATTCAGCTGCTCTGCTTTGGGTTGCACTTTGGCTGCTGTTCCCTTCATTTGTTAAACCAGAGAGTCAATGGATGTGCCATCACACAGGAGGATCAGGCACCAAGTCACAGGAGGGAGAAACGCCCTAAAAACTCCCTGAGTGCTCTTGGCAGCATGAGCACTTCCCAACACAGCAAGCCCAGGGAATGCAGTGGCTGGGAGAGCAAGCTCAGGGAAAATGGAATGAAGTCTGGACACAAAAGGAAGAAGTAGCCCAATTCCTTTAATGGTTTCTGCTGGGGACATTGAAATTCCAGCTCCATTATTTCTTCCACCACAACCAGAATTAGGGAATAAAGTGCCCCAGGGGGCTCCCTGGGCCTGGCACTGGAAGGGCTGGGCAGCAGAATCTGTGCCCACCCAGGCCTGAATGCATGCAAAGGGCTTCCCAGAAGTGCCTGCAGCTGGTGCACACCCTGCCCTTGCCCCCGGGGCTGTGCCCAAAATCCCCCAGGTGTCCATGCCCACCAAGGAGACATCCGTCAGTGTCCCCATGACAGGGGACACACGAGACACCCAGAACCTGTGACAACAGCCTCTGTGGGTGGGGGCGTCCAGCAACCCCACGGCCCATGGAGACACACCTGATGCATCCCCATGGGGTTCCACATGGGCATTGAGGTGTTGGCTTAGAGGTGCGGGGGGCACTGGGGAGTACCCACCTCCAGGGTGAGCTGCCCCACATGATGATGCATCGCAGCAGAAACAGATTCCCAAATTTGAAGGCAAGGGAACGATCCAGGTGGGGACAGAGATGGGGGAAATGGTGGCTCTGGGGGACACACCAGGCCCAGAAATCACTGCTGTCCCCCCATGAATCCCCCTAGCCACATATGACTCTCCTGGCCCACTATGGCTCACCAGCCCCAGGCAGCACTCCTGACCCCATACAGCCTTCCCTCAGACCCATACAGACTCAAGCCTCATACATCCATTCCCACATGGTGCCCCTTGTCCCCATCGCATCCCCCTGACCCCACAGGGTAGCCTGACCCCATACACACACCCCACCCATCACCCCAGCCCCAGAGTACCAACCCCAGGTCCACTTGGATCCCCTGGCCCTATATGACTCCTCTGGTCCCATATGCACCACCCTGTGCCCTATGGATCCCATTGGGCCCCACTCACTGGGTGGAGGATGGGGGGCTGGCAAACCATGCTGGCTCCTCAGCCAGCCATTGCTGGCCAGAGTGTTGGGTCTTTCCTTTTTCTTTCCTAGATATTGGAGTGAATTATGACGAGAACAAGCTGGTAGAAAATTGCTGAGCTTCAGGACCATGTCAGAAGCGAAAGAGAAGAGTTGCAAGAGTGAACACCCATGCCTGCCAGGTGCCACGGGTGCCAGGTCAGAAGCCAAACCTGGGATCAGTGTAGGAAGAAAGAACTGAAGCTGATCAGTAGAAAAAGACTCGTGTTAGACATTGATGGGTGCAAAGACAAATGGTAAAAGCTGATAGGAACAAGCCATGCTTAGCTAAGAAACTGAAAATGAAATTGAGTTCTGTATAAATAGAGACTGGTGATAAGAAATAAAAGATTCTCGATTCTTTCTTCACCATGCTGAAAATCCAGGCATCCTTTGCTATAGAAATTGAGGCATCTTGTGGTCTAGGAAGGCAGAATGGTCATTTTCTGGTGTATTTTAGTTACTTCTGAAATGCTTCAAAGTTTTGTTTTCAGGGTTTTATTTTAATTGGCAAGTTCTCTGAGTTTTCTTGAGCTTTCGGTTCTGTGTGGAAGGGGATGGTTTGGTTGTTTTTACAGTGACTTATCTTACATGCTTAGTACTTTCCCAGGAATTTTCCCAGGAGAACATTAACTTGTGTAGAAACAAAATCCCTGAAGAATATCTTAACCTGGGGATGAAAACACTCAACCAGGAATTATACAGGATGAGTTTCTATTCTTTATTTAAAGATTTCAGGCACACAAGGAGCAGCTTCAGCCAAGTTTTCTTCAGCACAAACTGTTGCCATTATTAGGTAATGAATAGGCAGTGTTTGGCTGCCACTCAAGCATCACCTTATACTCCGTCCTGGCCCTACGTAGTGTAATGTAGAGCTGATAAAATGGGGTGCCAGGACTGCTGAGTTGAGCGATACTCACCCAGCCATGGAGACTGTGTTGCTCTGCAGAGACACCTGCTTGGCATGGGTACCGACCAGCTGCTGCAGATCCTGGTAGCCCTGGCCTGTTGGTGTAGGTAAGCACAGTTTATTGACAAGGAACAACTGAGGAAGCAGATGTTTTATATGCCTTTTCTTATCCCTTGAATTCCCTATTTACTAGCTGATACTGTAATAAAAAATGTTCATGGTATTCTGTGAATGCTTGATGATAAAGTAGTGTTTTGTATCCTCTTTAGATTTTTATTCTCTTTGCTTGTGGCTTTTTTAATTTATTCTTACTGCACTGGAAGATTTTTTGTAGTGTTTGAATGACTGTTGTACTCCTCTTTTTTCTGGGCATGCATCCAAATGAAGATGCCATATGTGGCATTCTCTGGTATCCATCTTTGTCATTTTGACCGGGAGTTCTTGTGACAGATTAGAATCTCTCTCAGGCTCCTTAGAGTCCCCTCTGTTCACTCTCATTGTATTCTCAGTCCTCTTGTGTGGGACCACATCCATTTTGGCATTTGTTTCTTTCATCCAGACTTTTGCTGTCTCATTGCATCATACCACATCCATTTTGGTGGCCATTTCAGGTGGTATCTCGGTATGTGCATTTGCCTTTGGTTTGTTGTGGGTTTTTTGCAGAGAATGTATAGAGCCTCAGAGGGCTGAAGCCACCCCTGATGAAGTAACTGACCAATGTTATGTCATCTTCAGTGTGCTTGTTAATAATCTGCAAGTATTTGAAGGATCAGCACTTAAACCTTGACCTTTTGTGTTTGCAGGTGCAGTCCAGGCTGCCTTTGGCAAAGGGGAAGCTGGAGGTGAGACGGAGAGGTGGTGAGGAGGAGCTGGCATCTGAACATTCAGAAATGTCATTTAACTTCGTTGTTCTTCCACTCGGGTATCCCCAGAGATGACAGCTGCAGCCTCCAGCTCCAGTCAGAGCCATGATCTGAGGACCTGGGCACACTTTGGGGACAGTAAGTACCGGAATTGCTGAGTTTTGGCCTCCGTGATGTTGAAGTCATTCACTGATTACAGTTTTCTTTCTTGTAGCTGAATAAGAGTGTAACTAGGAGACAAAAAGAACCTCTGAGCCAGCCCAGGAGCACTTCCTTGGTGTCAGAGATGGATTTGCATCCCCAGCTGTGGGAAAGATAAGTGGAGGGCTCCAGCATGGAGAGGAGATGAGAGCCAGGTCCAAGTTTGTGCCAGTGAGGTGAGAAGTTGAATCATAGACAGAATTTGATGTTATTTTTAGGGTGTTGTCCATTGGGTCAATTTATGGACCTCATTGTAATTCCTTTCTTTCCACAGAAAGAAAAAAGAAGAGGAGGATCAAGTAAGGACCACCAACACAAAAAGACCCTTGATATATGCTGAGCAGGTGCAGGGGATTTTCCAGTTACACAATGAGGGGAGGGACTAGAGACCTCTCTCTGGGTGTGTGCTGGCCACACACACCTAGACAGACGTCCCAGGCTGAGAGGATAAAGAACAGGCAGTTCCTGCTCGGGGTGGAGGTGCGTGCTGGCACAGAGGACAACGTTGCCTCCTGCGGGGACGCCCGCTGAGTGTGCTGAGCCTCCCGAAGCCCAAGGGTGCAGCAGGCGGTCACACTGGGGGTCTTGAGCACATTGGGGTTGGTATGTACAGTAACTGTGTAAGTGGTGTATAAGTGTATGGGAATTGTCCTGGGATTTCTTTTGTTTCCTTTTCTCACTTTTTGTTTCCTTTCATTTGCTACTTCTTTGCAAGAAATGCTGTTTGCATGAATTTTAAGTGGTGCTGTAGTTTCAGCCCGAAATCCTTCCAAACCCTCCCAGGAACAGCGTAGCTCACACATGTTCACCTCGCATCTCAGATTTTTGGTTGTCTTACTCAAATGGCATTGTTTCAGGCCATCTTGGCAGCTGTGGCCTCTTGCTGTGTATTCTGGACATCAGACTTAGTCCTGTGTTTTTACATGATGCTTGTTGAGGCCAGAAGATTTGCAAAAGAAGTTCTCATGCATCCTTCCCCATTTTGGCAGTACCTTCTTGCAGTCATCCATTATGTTTGATTGCTATCCCAAGGCCACATCAGCCTACTCAACTGACAAGTGCAGTTCCACAGGCCACACAGCCTGAGCGTGTACAGGATATAGAAATCATTCTCATGGAGAGTAGTCTTATGTGCTCGTGTCACGTTTGTTTATATTTGGTATGTAACCTGTTTCTGTGTGGATTTGGCTTGGAGCTGCCTTGTGGTGAAGAGTTAGGCTAGGTAGAATAGCAATAAGTGTCTATGGTACACGCATTTTATATGGGGTTTTGGGTGTAAAAGGTGTATTCTCTTTGGTTGGGCATAAACCAAACTCTCAGAAAGAGTGACTTGAAGGAGTTTGGGATTCCCTGAGCAAAAGATGGCATGGGTTTTCCTGGAATATATGGAGGAGGGTCACATGGGAGCGAGCTGGGATGAAACTATGTCAACAATGCAGTCTTGTGAGAACTTCAGGAAGTTGCTGCTGAATGAGAGTTATTGACTGCACAAGTGTAGCTGTGTATGTGTTTACTCGGTCTCACAGGCTGCTTCTTCTGCTTAGTTTTGTGTGTTCCTATTAGAATAGAAAAGCACCAGTAACTTTAAATATTCTGTCATCTACATTCCTTTGGAATACTCCATATTGTATGCCTGGATGCTTGTGGTTGTATTATTCTGTAAGTGAATGTTATACTATCAAATTGTTATCTGTCAGAATGTATAGCTTGTATCTTTGTATCAGTTCCTTCTGAATGTATAGCTCGTATCTTTGTATCAGTTCCTTCTGATATTTTGTCATTCACAGTGCCTTGTAATGATGTCTCTGTGTGAGTGTTTGTGTCCATGTGAGGATTTCTCTTTCAGATATAAAGACACAAAACTCTTACTGCTTCTGGAGTGCCAAGGAAGCGGCATCATTGGCACCTGAGAGCCAAAGGCTGCGGGCTTTGTCTCTGGGGGAAAAGCCCTGTTGTTTGCTGGCAGAAGCGTCCCAGGAAAATTGCCATTTGTTGGCCTGAATTGAATATGCATGAAGATTCCTGCCAGACCAAAAGGGCCAGGACAGGAAGGTGTTGCTGCTTCTGGAATGTCAAGGAAGCTGCATCTTTTCCACCTGAGAGCCAAAGGTGAACTAAATTTAGATTGATTTAGTGAACTAAAACAGAACTAGTAGATGAGAACTTCCATACCTGATACCACTTCAAGTAATTATTAATATGATACAAATATACCATAGCCACGGAGGAAAACAAAAGGTTTTCTCATGTCTATTCTACAGCACCTGAAAATTTTCATTTATTAATCAGACTGTTTAGATGCTGAATTACAAACATGGTGGAGCGTTGGGGCACACAAGGCATTCTGCAACCAGATGAAAAAATACAGGAAGAATAGCTTCATCATCTAGAGTACACCAGGTGGTACTCTGTAGTCTCATAACAAGACAAATCATGCTGGTATGAAAAAGACAGATTTTGATGAAGTTTCTACAAGATGCTTGGGTTTGGGTAAGGGATTCTTCAAATAATGGACCCACAAAAGTAATTAAATAGGTATAAATAATGATTGCAACTTGTTTATATAATTACATCTGGCCCCTCACCCTAGCAGTGCAACATTAGGAAAGTGCTATACTTAAAGTCAGACCCTCCACTTAGGAATATTCTTTTGGCTGCTCTTTTCGGGAAATGTATTTGGGGAACAATTGTGGTTTTGAATATGGTGTTTTAAGACAGTATCACAAGAGAAAATTCCCCAACCCAAAACTTTCCCGTGCATCAAAACTACTTATCAGTTGTTTCTTAATTTTGAGATTAGATCAAAGTCTGTATACTCAAGTGGGGACTATACCCTGAGCTGAGTCACAAGATAAGACGAGGCTTTTGTCAGTGCTAGACAAATTCAGTGATCTGTGAAATGTACACATTCCCTGGCAGTGGAATTAAGATGGTGGTACCAACTATTTAAGATCAAATGGTTTGAGGTCCTGAAACAGCACGTCTTTGCATGTCATACAATGCTGCAGCTGCAAACAGAGGCAAACAATCCAGAACTCATTTCCCAGCAGTGTAAGGATATGCCAGAAGCAGGCTGCCTTGCAAGGGCTCTTAGTTTGGAAAGCCCTTTCCCTTGTGGACTTGTTAACTCTCCAGGTACATTGTACAAGGTTTACAAGTGAACGGCTGTAAGTGGAAAGTTGGGATTTGATTGAATTATAGATTGGAAATAAATGATGAAAAAGGTAAAAAAGAAAAACAATTCAGTGTAATTCAGATTTGAAATATTGGCACATATTGGGCATATACAGAGACACTTAGTGAGGTATTAAATTCCACTTGATCTGAACACACAACTGAACCCCCCATGTTCCAGAAGTTGCATAAAATCAATTTTATAACCACTTTAAAATTTTTTCTGGATATTCTGTTCTCTTTAGACTCTCTTCTTACAGGACATTTATCATATGATCCATCAATGCATGGATCTCAGCTTTGTGCCAAGAACTGGGATCCTGTACATACATTGCTATGAATCAGAGATTTGCAACTTCTGCAGTCTGAAAATACAGCATGACACTTCACTATGGACTGCCTTTTAATTCTTCTATTCCACATCTATTACCATTTACAGGCCAGTGGCCTAATTGTCCATTTTGATCTCTTTGTTGACATTTGACCCCCAATAATGTTTACAGAAATAAGAAGATTAGGATGAATGAGGCCATTAAAATGCAGAGATATTTGCCCATAGAGAAAGTCACCTCAGCATATTTTATTCTGTCCCCTTCTCATGGAAAGGTTTTGTGGCAATTATAAGTGTTTTCAGGAATGTTTCCATTCCTGACTGAACATTTCTCTCTCCTGCCAACTCATCACAAACACTTAAACATTAAGATCTTGTATTAATGCAAATACACATCTGGCAGAGAATACACTGCTTCTAGCAGTGTATATGCTGTTTATTTTTATGCACTGTAGCAACTGCATTAGGAAACTGTCATTGCCAATAGGTTATACATACATCATCCTTCACTAACAAGCTTATTTGCTTGATTCAAGGAAGTTATTTGAATTTTCTGGCTCTCATTTTGTTCTGAATATAAAAGCACAAAAAGGGAAAGAATTTATGTTCAGTGAAGTAGGAGAGAAAAAACCCCAAAGGTGACAAGACCCAGTTTGAAAAGGCCATTGCGGTACTTGCATTTCTGTAGTATAGCTCCTCTGAGTATCTGCCACACTAAACAACTGCAACTAAGAAAATGCTTTTTCATAGCTGAGGAATATTCTTCATACACATACTCTCACGGTGATGCTCTTTCAGCACACAGCAGTCATCAGTGCAAGTTTTTATTTAGTGGAGCTATATAGATCCCCTGGGCCTTGGCAATAGACACTAAAATCTAAAGGCAGATCAGGTGATAATGTGCTTCAATGGCCTGGAAGAAGGTGTGAGCAGTGCACAAATAATACTTGTATTATTCATGAGGAAGTAGAATCAGACTAATATTCAATACCAGAGCCTTGTTTTTATAATACCAGTTCCTGATATCAGGGATTAGATTCTTATTTACTTATTTTCAAAACAGATGTTTTAAATAATTATGGCAGTAAACTTTGTAGACATTACCCAAATATAAGGAAACCTTTCAGAGGTGCCTCTATACTTTATCAATTAGTCTCAGCAACTGATCATTTTCTATTTTATTTCTATTGAGAACTACTTTTCCACAGCTATATTTCATTGATTCAAAATAGATTTCTGTAATACTTAACCAATTGTAGCAAATCTCTTCATCTGTGAATCCCCTGGGGTTGGCTGTATTTTGAACGGGTAACTGTCTTCGGTTTCGTGTATTTTTGAGGAGAGGGACTGTGCCAACGTTCATACTATTATACCACTCAGGACACAGTGAACTCCACAAAACCATTGACATCATGCCTGAACTATCAGCGACTTCAAAGTAAGCCTAAAGAAAAAAGAGATAATATATATTCACCTTTTATTATCATCATTCTGGTACTTTTTTATTTTGGGTAATGAACCAGCTACTTGACTCATGAACAACTCCTCTGATGATTACAAAAGGATATAGAGCATGTCCCAGAAGTTGTACTGAATATTGAAGTGGAAAAAATCCCCACTTTCCACAAAAAATTCTTTCACAACTACCTCAGCCCAAACTCTTATGTTCCCAGTACTCAGTAATGGTAAGATGATGCCAGTTTCACTCTGGTTTTTGGAGGAGGTTGGGGAAATCCCATCCACAAGAAACAATATGGAAAAGATTCCTCTTTAGCACAGAGAATGCTGTATTGAGAGTAAAGTTTCAAAATATCCATGAAGGAAAAATGTATTTTGGAAGCTGAGAAGTTACAAGACCATTTACTAAGCATTCTTGATCAGAACACTACAAGTATAGTATATATACACTTTTCTGATATATATATATATACTGATTTTCCAGCAAAAAAAAAAATAATGCAGAGAACAATCTGCTTTGCAAAACACTATGTTTTCATTGATGTTTCTCTCACCACAGATTTCTGCAATTGTTTTTAAACTGGGCAAATACTGAATCCATAACTGAGTAGATCGCTGAGCAGTTAAAAAGATTTTTAAATAGTCTCATAATGATCTTAAAATGTAGAAATCCACTGAAAAAAATCTCAAGTAAAATATGTTAGGAAAGTCATTGAGAATAATCTGTCTGGAAGTCACCAGCTGAGAGAAACAAGGGCTGGAAATTGCTAAAATGTATTGCCCTTTTTTTTGACAAGACACACTAACTCCAACTTTCAAAGCATAAAGACCAGAAACATTTTGGCTGTTAAACTACAAAAACCTCCAAATACCTCTTTTTCTTCACAAAAAGCTCAACTGAACTATAGTGACTGAAACATATCCACCAAAGTTTGTCCGTATGAGCATTAAATGCATAATTTTCTACTCTAAAGGACTCAGCAATTTTTACAGGCAGCAAATTTTTTATATTTTTCAATATAAAATAGCTACAACATAAATCCTAACTTCATGTTCTTATTATATGGGAAAAGTTATTTTCAAATATCCTACAGCTATTTGAGTGTTAACCTATGTATTTATCCCTCTTTACCTGATAAGGCATGTCCATTGTTTTCTCTGGTTTTTCATAGTACCTCAGTCTAGATTTGTGCAAGATTCTCACAAGACGTGGACAGAGGTGCACTCTGCTTCTCCATCACATTTCCAGGTGACTAAGATTAGTCAGCTTGGATGCTAAGGTTAAGGGGGGTTAAAAAAACAAAACAAAAAAACCAAAAATAAACGACCAAAAAAAGCATTCATGATTGAACATTTCAGTTTTCAGGAGTAAAGTGCACAGAGCTGGATGTCACACGTATTGTCTTAATGTCTCCAACATCTAAAAAGACTCAGTTGCTGACACTATTCACCATTAAATCCAGTAATGAGCTATCTGCACACAGCATAGTTTTGCTTTGCATTTTTTTAATTCAAAGAGAGTGATGACACATGTAAAATGACACAGAAGTGTTGTCACATGACCAGAAGAGCACCTACATAAAACACAGGGATGAGCTTACACAGGCATCACACTCTTGCAGAAGTCCCACTTATACCTCCCTCCTCACCAGGCTTCATGGAATGGCCCAAGCCCCTCAACTCTGACCACATTTTGGGTGGCAGCTGCTGGGTCTGAGCACCTTGTCCCACACACCAGACACCACACTACTACTAGTGGGTGTTTCTGACACCTCGGAGCACTGGGCACAAGCACCACAGCTACATATTTTCAGTCAATATTTTGCAGTGTTTAAAAAATAACCTCTAAAAGTAACACAGAATCACAGAACAGGTTGGGTTGAAAAGAATCATCTAGTTCCAATCCCCTGCTATGGGCTGGGGCACCTTCCACTGGACCAGGTTGCCCTAAGTCCTGTCCACCTTGGGCTTGAGCACTTCCAGGGATGGGGCAGCTCTGGGCAACCTGTGCCAGTGTTTCACCACCCTCACAGGAAGTTTTGTAACGTGAGCAGGTGAACTGTGATATAGGTGGCACATTTTGGCTACTCCGCTGCTGGCCCCGCTACTGCCCGCTCTCGTCTGTGCCTTGTGGCAGTGCCCGGGAGCTCTGGTTTGCCGTCGGTGGGACGGGGGTCCCTGGCCTGGAGACCTCCTGGGCAGCGCCTTGGTCCCAGTGTCCCTGGGGGACTTTTTGCTGCACCTGTTCCTGATGCCATTTAAGTGGATGCAGAATGCTCGTCATTGCTTCTGCTCCACTGTCAGTGTCCCTAGTTGGAACAGCATAGCTTCGTGCTAGCGCCTACGATTTTATTTACCTTTTACATAGATGCAGTGTGTGGGTAAATGTAATCAACCTGACAGTGGAACAGTCTGATTTTTTTCTTTGTTGTTTCCATCATTAGAAGAAATTCTTAACAGTGGTCCCTAAGGGTGTGACCTTATTTATATTGATTCTTGTCCCCCTGCAACTATCAAGATCATCCTATCCTTTATTGTACCATAGAATAACAGAATGCTTTGGGTTGGAAGAGGCCTTAAAGAACATCTAGTTCTAACACCCCTGCCATGGGCAGGGACACTTTCCACTAGACCACTTCTATTAATGAAGCTTCTGGAGATCTAAGAACTTTGTGTTCAATACTCTATTAGTACTTGCTAATATATATATATATATATATATACACACTTTTTTTTTTTTCTGTTGGAGGAAACATCTCTTTTATGAGGAAAGAAGGTTGAGGGAGGTTGGCTGTTCAGCCCAGAGAACAGAAGACTGAGAGGGGACTTTATCAATGCAAACAAATATCTGAAAGACAGGTGTCAAGAGGATGGGGCCAGACTCTCTTCAGTGGTGTACACTGACAGGACAAGGGGCAAAAGGCAAAAGCTAATACACAGGAAGTTCTATCTGAATAGGAGGAAAAAATTCCTTACTTTGAAGTGACAGAGAACTGGAACAGGCTGCCCAGAGAGGTTGTGGAGTCTCCTTCTCTGGAGATACTCAAAAGCCACCTGGATATGATCCTGTGCTACCTGCTCTGCATGACCCTGCAGTGGGGTTGGACTGGATGATCTCTACACGTCCCTTCCCCCCCAGCCATTCCATGATTAGGTTATAAAGCAGTGGTACAGAGTGAGGAGAAAGAGGTAAAAAGAAAGACCAGGAAGAGAAGCAGTTTCTAGTCTCTATAGTGTCCCTGGTCTAGATAGTCTTTGGAAATCCAGAAGACTAAAGTGGGGCCACAACTTAGGCAGAGCTGCTTCAGGTACTGGGCCAGAGGGAGCTCTCTCAGTTTACAGCTTGAGAACGATTGTATTCTTAGTGTAATCCTTTTGCCACTGCGGAGCATTTGCCATGGGGAAATTGGAAAACCTGTTGCCTGAACCATTTAAAACAGACTGACAAACTAGACAAGGGGATAAAAAACTCCTTAGTGAGAAAACTTAAATTAGCCATTTGCCTTATGTTGAGCCAAGTATCGAGTAAAACTTCTGTTGCGGGAAAGCGCAGTAAACGGAGCTCCCAGAGTCAAAGACACAGTCTTCATAGAAGTATGGTCAATGCTCTCT
>JAWMRC010000360.1:0-12912 GCA_035584755.1 Thripadectes ignobilis
CTCTGGCAGCCTTGGGGCTGTGCCCACTGCCCTGGGCAGCCTGGGCAGTGCCCACCACCCTCTGGGGGAAGAATCTTGTCCTGAAATCCCACCTGACCCTGCCCTGACCCAGCTCCAGCCCTTCCCTGGGTCCTGTCCCTGCTCTCAGCAGAGATTGCAGCTCCTCCTCTTCTCCTCCTCTTCCCACTCACCCCCCAAACCAGGAGCTGGTGCCCTTGCTGGGGCTGGGACCTGATTTTGGTGGGGCTGAGGGTTTTTAGGCACGACCAAGGGAGGCTGGCAGTGAACCAGGCAGTGCTGGAATGTGTGGCAGCCTTTCCCCTGCCAGGGAACACCCGAGCCTTTCCCTGCTCCCGCCAGGTTTCGGTGCTGCTGTGTTAGATCACTCCAGCCCTGCTACGTGAAGGGCTTTAGTCTGGATCAGGTGAGTAGGAGAGGTGTGAAATCCGTCTTATCCTGGGCTCGTTCCCTTGGAAAGGCAGGGAGAAGGCTGCCAAGAGCCTGGCAGTGCTTTGGGCACTATATGCATCCCAGTGGCCAATGAGTCCCTGCAAGGGGGAAGTCAGTGACCTCAGTTATGTTCCTCAGTTTCCCCATGACACGATCCTTCCCTTCTTCCCCTAAAACAAGGAGGGTGGAGGAGAATGTGGCACATTTCTCCAAGGCAGGTGGCCATGGGAATGCTGATTAACCCTCCATCCCACTGGGGCAGGAGGAAATGAAACTGCTGGGTGGTGTGGAAGGACAGCCCGGCACAGAACAGGGACGAGCTGCTCACCCCGGGAAAAAGGGTGATGGGAGTCCTGAGTCGGAGCTTGGAGTGCTCCAACAGGTCATGGAATAAACACCGGAGGACAGGGAGTGAGAGGCAGCGCTGTGTCATTCCCTGCGAGGCTGCAGAGCCTGGAGAGGATGGATCATGGAAGGGGAGGGAGGCAGGAGCCCTGTCAACAGCCCTGCCCTCACCCCGGAGCTCCTCCGGGCTCCATGCGGTGCCTCCAGGTGTTCAGTATTGGTTTTCCTCCTTTTTTTCAGGGCTTTTGTCCCTCAGTTTCCACCCGCTGCCCTTTGAGCTCTGAAAACTGCGAGTCTGGAAAATCTCCTGCCTCCTTCCAGCTCCAAACCTTTGAGAGGAGGGTGGGACACCCATCCCGGGAGAGGTGCCCCCACCAGAACTCAGGATGGGGGAGATTTTGGGCCAAGGGAAGGAGCAGAGGCCAAGAGGACACAAGCTCCAGGGGTCTCCTCATGGCTCCATTCCTGGAGGGTGCAGAGGTGCTCCCCACCAAGTCCTGCCTGCTCTGCCCTCTCCACACCCCGGCAGGGCTGCAGGTCTTTCCAGCCTCCCTGTGTGACTAACACAGAGCTGGCCAGCTCCCAGGGTGTCACCCCGGGACCCCAAACAACCCCAGGGAGCCAAGAGGAACAGGAAAGCCCAGAGTCTCCTTCCTCCTCGCCCTCCTCCTCCTCCTCCTCCTTCTTTCTGCCTGCCAAGGGGTGGCCCTGGGTGGCCCCATCTCCCCTTGGCACAGCCGGGAGCGGCCGCTCCCAATTACTCATGGGGATGATGTGGGGGGGGATGCAGGGCTGGAAAGTCGGAGCAAATGGAAAGTGGGCACTGGCCTTGTCCTGCTGCAGCCACAGCTGGAGCTGAGCTCAGCCAGACACCCCAGCACGAGGCCACGGGGGTGGGAGGGTGGACAGGGGACACCCTACTCGGATCCAGACCAGGCTGGGGTGGGGGGGGGACATGGAGGTGACACTGAGCACAGAGACACGGGGGGCTGTGTCTGCACACCCACATCATGTGTGGGTCCATGTGGAGCCGTGCCCACACCCCCGTATTCATCTGTCCCCGGGTGACTGGCACCCACTGGGGGGATGTCCTGGGGGGTTCTCTGCCCCCCAGAAGAGGTGCCCATGGGTCCAGCAGCTCCTCTCCCACCCTGGAGGCAGATGCTGCAAAGAGGAGGGAGATGGGGCACAGGAGCTGGAAAACAGGAGTTGACTCGAGCTGCAGTCTGAGATAATCCCTGTTTTCTTGCTGTTTTCCTGGGAAGTGGATAAGGCTGTGATTTACAGGCATCTGCACAGGGCCAGGGGTTGGACTCGATGATCCTGATGGGTCCCTTCCAGCCCAGCATATTTGATAGTTCTATTGATCTTCAGATGTTTCCACCCCTTCATCCCATGCCATTGGATCCCACTCATCCCTCTGCCATGGAGGGACCAGTGCTTTCCAGACTCATTTTATGCCAAAAAAACACCCCAAAAGCAAGGAAAGAAGGAAAACCTGTCCCCATTCCTGCTGGATTTTGTCAGAACATCCTCCTCCCACCCCTGGTCCTCCTGTGCTCTGAGCCCTCCTCCAGCCCCAATGATATAAAACCACCTTGAAACCAATCCCATCCCCAGCCCAAAACAACAATCCCCCGCCCAAACTTTCCAAAATCAGGAACATCACCCGTATTTCCCAACAGCAAGATCCTCTGGCACAATGACTGGACTGAACAGGTGAATTTGCTGGTTGTGTTGCCACAGTTTCAAATGATTTCACAATTTACCTCCCGTGGGCTGGGGAAAGACTCCCTTTCCCACCTCAAAGGTTTTTTGGAGCACTTCAATTCACTAATGATGGTACCCAAAACTTCTGCCTTGCCAAAAGCAAGGTTTTCCTATTTAATCTGAGCTTCCATGAGGATGGGAGGAGCACAAGGGAAGAGACAAGAGAGCTTGGGAGGGCTGGAATCTTCTTTGCAGAAGGCACTGAGGTATTTTTACAGAAAATGCATATTTTAAGACAAACCTTTTGGCCTGGAGGGCTGGGGCTGATTGTGGCCCTGAGAGGGTGTGAGATGTGGACCCTCGAGGTTTTCCAGGTCTCATGGGAACAAATCCAGCTGGGAAGCTGTGGGGATTCCTGTCCCACACAGACACCTACACCTCTGCAGTACTTTGAGAAGTTCTGCTCAGCTCAAGGTGAGCAGATACATCCCTGGCAAAAATCACCATTTCCGATGAGTCAACACCTTCCTCTTAAAAACCCAAATCAAGACACTTCCAAACCCCCTCTTGGTCACTTTTACAGTGCAGGGTGAGGTGGCAGAAGGGCTCAAATCCACAGGCACATTTTGGGCTACGAACTGGATGAAACGGGACCCCCTTGGAAAGCCCAACCGCAACCAGGTGGAATTCTCCCAACCAAAGGCGAGACAAAAGCTCAGCTGGCAAATCTCTCCGAGGAGGGGGGGAACGTTCAAAGGGAGCAGTGCCCGCGGTGCCTCCCCTTCCCTGCACCAGGGGGAGGTGGGATTCCACTGGTTAACACCGTTCCTCTGCTGGTTCCCGGGATTGGGTTACGCCGCTGGGGCTGGGAAAGCTCCTCCGAAGGTCGCAGGTGGATTAAGGAATTCCAGCCCCATTCAGTGGCCAGTGAACCACAACTAATGGGGGAGCTGTAAAGAGCAGGGGGCAGGCGGGATGGGAGGTGTTGAATGGGAAAGGCACCTGTGAGGGAGGGCAATGGGAGCCTGGAATTCGGGGGGGTGGTGAGGAAACAGTGGGATTTACCAGCAAACCAGGCCACAACCTGCTTTTTTGTGTTGTTTTTTTGAATAGGGGCAGCCCTGGGTGAAGGTGGCAGGGTGGAAGGGGGGCTCAGGTGTCACCTCTGCGATGGGGATGCTCCCAGGGAGGGGACAAATAAACACCTGGCGCAGGTGGATTGCTGGGTGGGTCGGAGCCAGGCTCCATCCCGGGCTCCATCCCGGGCATGGGGTGCCAGGGGGCACAGTGGGACAGGGCCAGGTCTCTCAGGGTGACAGGGACCTCCCAGTGAGGGTGAGGATGTGACCCATGGAGAGGGAGTAACCGGGGTGTAGGAGATGGTGAAACCCCGAGTCCGTGACAGCTCGAGCGTAGGGGAGGTGACAGCAACACCCTCCTTTTGCCTATTAAAATACCTGACTCCTCCACCAGCTCTGCTGAGCCACGTGGCTCCACACCAAGCCCTGGACACGGGCTGGACTCGCTCACCCGAGCTGGTGACCCCTTGCTCCATCCCATTCCGATGGGTTCGGAGTCAGGGAGGTGACAGTGTCACCTCTCTGAGCTGTCTGGGGACACGGGGCTGCCAGGAGAGCCACCACCTGCCCCCAGCATGTCCCAGGGGGACGGGACGGGACGGGACGGGACGGGACGGGACGGGACGGTCCTCCCACCCCGCAGCCTGGCCTTGGGAGGGATGTCCCGGTGCCACAGAGCCCCTGCTGATGCCACATCCCCTGGGGCAGCTCCCCCGAGCCCTCCCGGCCGTGCCCGAGGGGACTTTCGCACCCAAAAGCCGTCGGGGAGGCAGCGATCTCGCCCGTCCTGCTCCCCGGGAGACTCCTGGGCGCCTCTTAATAGGACTTTAATTATACATCTACCGTCACCATCTCCCCCTCCCTCCATCCCTCCTTCCCTCCCTCCCTCCGCTTCCCTGGGATGTAAATTCCCGGCGCGTGCTGCGGGGACTCTCCGCACCGCTAATGACGCCCGGAGTGCTCTGGGGACGGGCACGGTGGCGTGGGGACACGGCAGGTGACACTGCCCTGCCTGGCTTGGCTCTGCCTCCCCGCGGGTGTCCCTGCGGTGCGTGGCTTCGCCTCCGGGATTTGGGTGTCAGGGCCCAGGAGAGGGCACCGGGATGTTGGGTTGTCCCCGGGCTCGCCCCGAGCAGCAGGATGATGCCACCAGGCAACCAGGTACGGGATGGAGGTGGCCACCAGACGCCTCTGCCTTAGGGGGGATCCGAGCTCCAGATGTCACTGCCAGCTCTGCCAGTGTCCTCCCTCATCCCATCCCTGTCCAAGCCATCCTACTCGCCCGGCTCTCGGTGCCCAGGTGGCTTTTCCAAGCTTTCCCATGAAGGAATTGGCAGAGGGGAGAGTCCGGGCTGATCCCCTGGCACCAGGGCTTCTGCCCTTCCCCGCTGCCAGGCAAGAGCCCGACTCCTTTATCGAGGCAAAAACTAACAGAGAAGTTTTGTTTAAGCCTGGGAATTCGGCCCCAGAGGCTTCAATAATTCCTTCTTACATGGTGCACGCAGAGAACAAATAAAAAACCAAGCCAAAAAAACAAGCAAACCAAAAACAGCAATAGCAGAGGAACAATTTCCTTCACCGCTAATTTTCTCTCTGCTAATTAACGAGAATGTGGGGTCACTGATTAGAATCTCTCCAAACCCACAGGTCCTGGCTGGGGACAGCAGGGTTGAGACTCTCCAGGTCCCCTGGAGCCTCAGCATTGTGGGGGACAGGAGGAGATCCTGGGAAGCTCTGTGGGTACCCAGGGCTGGATTTGGGGACTTGTCCCCCCCTCTGTGGGTGAATCGGGGACTCTGAGGGGCCATGAACCGAGCCTGCTCCCTCTGGAAATCCTTGGGAGGAAGGAGCCCAGAGGGTGGTTTTCATCAGCGCTAAAATAGAGAGCTGGAACACGGCGAATGTGGTGGATCCAACCCGGGGAGCTTCCCCCTGCTCCCTCAAAGCCGTGCCAGGCTGCAGGAACGAGCTGGGCACCCCCAGTGCCCCGAGGACACACAGAGAGCCACCCTCCCTGGCACCTTCCAGCAGCAAAGCCACAGGGGCGAGTCACTGGGATGGGTCGGAAAACACCCATCTCTGCAGAGATGTCGAAGCCTCTCCGATTTATTGCTGCTTTCCCTCTTAAAAATTCCTGAAATAATTTTCTTTTTCGGAGTCCCAACGGCCGGAAAGAAAAGGATGTTTGGGGATGCTGCTTTTTGTTAAAGCACCGAGGGACCGTGTGCGTGTGTTTGGGGGTTGGGGGAAGGTTTTGGGATTTCGCCAAATATGAGAAATGTCAACAGAATGTATATTTTTCTCTCCGAGTATTCGTTGAAAAGTTTCTGCTCCATCAGTAAAACGTCCCAGGGATGGGGGGATTTTTTGTCCTCTTTTTTCTTCTGTTCACCTGCTCATGCAGTGGGACCCCAATGTCACCCCTGGCTCACCCACAGCACCCCCAGAGCCACAAACTGCATCTAAAGCCCAGCTAAAACCACTTTCTCACGAATTTAACCCCAGGGATGGGAGCAGAATTAAACCTCTCATCCCTTTTCAGCACAGAGAGGAGGTGCAGGGGGAACTGGGCTCCTCCTCCCCCTCTTTGCTGCAGGTTTCCCATCACTCAATCCCCAAAAACTGGGCACCAGAGCAATTTTCTGTCATCGGCACCACGGAGTGTTCGGGAATGGGGACGGAACGTGCAGTTGCTGAAGCTCCAGCCGTTCCTCTCAGCTTTAAACACCCAGCAAATTCTTCCTCCTACCCTCAAGCTCTGACACGTCCCATGGCACGAGAGGGACACCCAGCACTGGATACGGGCTCATCCCTGATTTCCCCTTCCATCCATGTGTCCACGTGCAAATGAAGCTTCCAGTGCTTGGGAGAGGACAGGACTGGGCTGGGGAGGGGTCCCAGATGCTCTGAAATGGGGTTTCAGGTGTTGTTGCCCTGTGGAAACTCTGCCTGGCCAACATCCCCTCTGGGGCACAGCTGGGACATCCCCAGGGTGCAGTGGATCTTCACTTTGGGGTTGCCCAGGGAAGCCCTTCCATCCCTGCAAGTGTCCAAGGCCAGGTTGGACGGGGCTTGGAGCACCCTGGGCTGGTGGAAGGTGTCCCTGCCCATGGCAGGGGGTGGGATTTGTCGATCCTGAAGGTCTCTTCCACCCCAAACCATCCCATGATTCTGTGGCCCCTGAAGTCCCCCCTCTGGTCAGGATCACACCATTCCATGCCATTTCTCCATACCAAAAAACAAGGATAAGGATTCCTCTTCCAGTCTTCATTCCAGTCTCTGAACTGCAGTCATTGGCAGGGGTTGGATTTCAGAGGAAATCCTGCTATTTCTCCCTGATCCTTTGCAAATCCAGGCTGAACCCACCCTGCACACGGTGAGACACTGCCCCCAACCCTCCTGCACCACCACGATGTCTGCTTTGAGAAAACAGAACCGTTTTGTCTCACTTATTGTGATTTAAACGAGATTGGTCTTATCAAAGTCCCTTCAATTCCCGGTGAAAATGACATTTCACTGCAGCAAGTGAGAGAAGGGGCTCTTTTTCCCTTTTTCCTGGGAGTTTGAGTGTCTTCCTCCCAGTCATACCAGTTCACCTCTCAGGTTTAGGCTCCCCTGTACCCTCAGAGCATCCCAGCAGCACAATTTCCAACCCCCTGCCCACTCTTCAGTCCCAGGGAGTGATGGAATGGTCTTTCCTTGGGGCAGGGATGGGTGGATCCCCTTCTGGGATAGAGGAGGATGAGGGATAGGAAACAGCTCCATGGAAGCAGCAGGAGGCAGTGCCAAAACCACCGTGTTAACCCCCCATCCCCATCCTGGCTTGGCAACTAATAAGGTGGTAAAAAAGGTGCTTCCCATTTGAGCCCTAATCCCAAAGTTTATGAAGTTTCTCCATTAGACACATTTGCCTGCGAGAGATTGTGTGGGAGCAAATTAATTGGGTTTATTGGATCGAATTCTCTGCCAAGGGGCCAGGGCTCAGGGATTCCTTGATTTAAAGGCGGCATCTCACGGGTCCCAAGTGCCTGGCCGTGTTGTTAAACCCTTAATGGGTCTCACTAAAGGGAAATAACAGCTTCCCAAATGAAGAAGGAGAGGAAAAGACCATTTATGCAAGGAAGAGTCCCCTGGAAAGGTGTAGAAAACCTGGGCCAGGTCTTAATTGGGCTTGTGAGGCTCCCCCTGAGGGGAAAATCCACCTCCAAACTGTTATCAGAAAAAAACCCTCAATCCCAAGTGATTGTGTGTTAATTAAATACACAACAAATTCAAGTTATCTTAAAAAAATATGAACATGGAGTCCTATTTTAGATGTCCCATCCCTGGAAGTGTTCAAGGCCAGGTTGGGATGGGGCTTGGAGAAAGCTGCTCTAGTGGAAGGTTTCCCTGTGGATGGAAAAGGTGATCTTTAAGGTCCCTCCCAACCCAAACCACTCCTTGATTCTACGATTATTTAACTGTTCAGTTAAAAAGCAATAAATTCAAGTTATCTTTTTTTATCTCCTCCACCCATAAAGAAGCAATTTTCCATCACTCCAGCAAAGGCAGGGAAGGGACAGGAGGGGAACCAAGTTAGAGAACCGACATTCCAACCAAATCCCAAGGGATGGAATTCCAAGTGAACCAAAAAAATTAAATATAATTAATTTTTAATACTTTTTGGAGCATCCCAAAGGGTTTTTTGGTCTGGCACGAGCAAACAAGATGCTTTTGCTCACTGGGGCATGGCTTGAGTGACCATTGAAGGGACAGCAAAGGGTTCAGCTCCTTTTCCAGCCTCTCCAGCTCTCGGCACAAAGGGAGATGGGAAGCAAATGAAGGTTAAAAAGCCTCTTTAACTGGTTCTCTTGTCAAATTAGCAAGGCAAGGCGCTGAGGCCTGGCCTAATGAATGGAATAATTGATTAAATATGTCATATTTCTGCCTCGCAGGTTCACACCTTCCCCAAAGGTTTCCAGATGGGGCATAATTATCCCCCGAACTGGCTTCACACGCCAGGGCACAAGGGGAGGAACGGTGACATGGGGAATTTAGACAGCAGAAAATTGCTCCCACAATTAATCCCAGGCACTTAATAAACTCCCCAAAGAATAGCTGGGATGGGGAGAGACCCTCTCGGGGCTGGCCCTCAGCAGTGTCGGGCGGGAATGGTTGGGGATGACAGAGCAAATGGTCACCTCTGGATTTATGGGGAGCAAAGAGAGTGGTGGGGTTGCTCCTTTCCAAACTGGAATTGGGGAATTCTCCCCTCTCCTCTGCTCCCTCATTCATCCATCTCAGCAGGGACAAGGGTTGAAGGGGTGGCATTCAAGGGGACAATATTCTCCTCAGTGATTTGCTGCTCATTTACATCAGGGTCCTTTGATTCCTTTGATTTCCAACCGACAGTCCCCGGGAAAATCAAACCCAGATCTACGTCCTGGAAAATATTTTGAAGTTCTGAACCAAAATATTTGATTTATTGAGGGGGGATGAGGCGGGGGGTGGGGAGAATCATGGCTTGTTTTAAGGATTTTGTTCACTACTCTATGGTTTCATCTCAACTCAGAGTGGGGACGGAACAGGGAACAGATCCTGGATGTCGTGATGGCTCTGACCGTGGCTGTGGTGTTGAGAAAATTCTGATTTCCACTCCCTGGATGGTGATTTTGATGGTGCAGAACCTCTGGGTGCTGGAGATCAGGAAAGCCCCCATGACCTGGGGGGCAGCTGGGTTTGCACCCTCCCAAGCCCATCCAGGCTGGTCACTGAGGCTCCAGTTTTTGGGATGACCCATTTTTTAGCATCTTTATGCAGAAACCCCCTTTCAAATCACCTGGAGGTGTTGAAGAGCTAATAGGGGAAAAACATCAGCGTGAACTTTCTCTTCCCTTGTGTCCCTCTGAAACTGCCCCATCCCAGGCGAGCCCCAGACCCTCCTGTGACATCGCTGTCACCTCCCGGCTCTGTGTGTCCCCTGGGCCACCCCGTGGAGTCCCTCATTCCTCGATTCATCGCACGGGGGAGCAGATCCTGTGCGCTCTGGGGGTGTCTGACACCCTGCAGGTCACAAATCCCCCACTGCCGCTCCCCTCTGGGGGACACGGGGCGCATCCTTTCCCCTTCCCCATTATCCTCTGCCCCATCTCCAGCCCCTCTTCCCAGGGGATGCTCCCCTCATCCTCCTGTCCCCCCGGCATGGCTTTTACCGCTGCCAAGGTGCCAAGAAAAGCCGGGGGTGATGCCCGGGGCTCGGCAGCGGCCCCAACTCGTGCCGGCACCCCGTCTGCCCGCCTTGCCCCGGGATTATTGCCGGGCTGCAGATAGCGCGGCTCTTCGTTAGTGTGGCAGCGGTGGCGTGTGGGAGGGCAGACGCCAGGCTGTCTGCTCCCACTTTGTTCGGCTTGTTATTAACTTCTCCTTGGGCTGCCATTAACCCAGAATTCCTGTACTTGGCTTCAGGCTTTCCCCGCGCCGCTCTATCTCCAGCGCCTAATTACAGCTGTTGGGATCTCCCTTTATCTCGGCGCATCTTGTAGGTTTGTTACCTGGCACATGCTTTCCTGCCCTCCCTCCTCCCCCCTCCCCGCCCCACACACCCTTCCCTGCACCCCTTTAATCCGTCCTGCTTTCATCAGCCTCTGCAGACGGGAAGGGAAAAATCCAGAGTCTCCCTTGCCTGGGCTTCGCTCAGGTGACTCCACATCGCGGAGCATCCCCGGGCAGGTGACCCGCAGCGCCGTGGATCCCGCGTGTCCCGGCGTATTCCCCGCCACGGCGTGGGGCTTGGCATGTGCCAGCACCTTCCAGCCCCCGAGACCGAGACTTTGAATTGGCTCCGAGCGTGGCCTTGATTTATTTTTTTTAATTTAATACGAGTTGACTCGGTGTATTTGTTTTGGCAGCGGGTCCCCCCGCAAACCCCGAGCTCTGCTAAAACAGCCCGTCCCGTCCCTGCCAGCCCTCGCCGACACAAACACGGGGGCTGGGACCTGACCCGGGTGTGCCCTGTGCCCACATCCCTGGGGGGGCACCGACTCCTGCCCCCGAGCTGGGACAACCCCCCCTTTCCCCCAAAACCGGTCCCTCAGAGTTCTGTACAGCCGGAACGTTGATGCCAGAGGCTTCTCCTGCCTCCCAAGGGAACGTGGAGCGGGTAGTGCTGTCCCTGTGCCCTCGGAAATGGGGCACAGGATGGGGCTGAGGTTGGCACCTCGACCCAGGAGGAGGAGGAAGAGGAGGAGGATGGTGTCACCACTGCCTCGATGCTCACCCTGCGCTGTCCCATGCCGTGGGTCCCGCTTGGAGACCCCAAGCATGGTGGGATGGGGTGGGGAGGGGTCTCTCCTTGTCATCCCAAAGGAAACCCCTTCCCCCAGGAGGGGATTCGACCCTGAGGGTCTATCTCCTTCTACCAGAAGGCAAATATTGCCCCAAAACACCCGTGGGGACACCATCCTTCTGTCAGCAGCCGCCACAAGGCCCTCGGCCCCTCTGCTCTGGGACAGACATTTTGGGGTATTTATATATAATTATGGGTATCTATTACATCCACCTCATAGCAGAGAGCACAGGGGGCTGGGAAGGGGGGCTGGGTGCCCCCGGATCCAGCCCTGGGAGCCTCCCTGCCCCCAGGAGCAGCGTCTGAGGTGGAGGGGGATGCAGCCCCCAGCCCCAGCATCCCCCTCCCACCCTCAGCGCCGGGGTGAGGAGCCCCGGAGGGAGCGGAGCCGCCGGGAGCTCATCCCGGCAAGCCGGCACCCGTCCCCGGAGCCGGTGGGAGCTGAGTCACCCCAACAGCGAAAGTGAGGAGCGGGATAAAAGCAGATCAGTGGAGGTTTCCTTTGGTACTCGCCCTCGGTGCCGGCCAGGCCGGGCTCTCTGGGGATGCCTCAGCCAGCGCGGGCAGGGCTGGAAAACATCTGGATTTCTCCTTGTGCCTCTCTCTTTGCTGCTTCGCCCCCACGTTTGCCTGGGTGGGGTTGGGGCATTTTCCACACTGGTCCCTGGAGTGTGGTGGGCCCCACAGAGGTGGCGGGACAGCTTCTCCCTGTGCCCAAATTTAAGGCTCATACAACATTTTGGGTCCGCGTTGTCCCTGAGGATCGTCCCAGGGACACGGCACCGTGCTGGGGTGGAGGGACATGGGCACTGCAGCGCAAAAGGGGCCAGTCTGTGTGTCCGTGCTGGAAATGACCCTTACGGTGTCAGGAGGGAAGGTTTGGGGAAGTTGGGATGGGGAGAAATGGCAGAAGCCACCGGCTAGCAGGGGTCGGAGGGTGAGGGGAAGGGTTGTAAAGGGAATCAGGGACAGGACACGGTCCCCGCGTGTCCCGGGGTTAACCAGGAGCTCAGCTATTTATATCAGAGCTCCTGGCCCCGGCTCGGGGTGACTCAGCCCCGATGGCCACATGGAAACATGTTTTGAAGATGGTCTAATGGGAGGGTGGGGTCGGGGGACTCTCCCTGCCAGCACCCCCGGCCTCCTGTCACTCTGCTCCCTCGGGGCCGCTCCTCCCGGGCAAACCCCGCGTCGGGGGTGGCAGCAGGGACAGACCTTGTGGCCTCGGCTCAGACCTTGTGGCCACCCCGATCCCTTCCCCTCTGTGTCACCGCAGTGTCCCCAAAACCTCACCGTGCAGCCAGTGCGAATCCCCCGCTCCCACCGGCACCGGGGCTCTGCTGGCTGTCCCCGAAGGCGGTGACAACAGCCCCCAGCCCCAGCCGAGGGGCTTCTGCCCCACGTTGTGCCCCGGCTGGCAGGCGGGGTGGAGGCTGGGGGGTTCCCCCGGGCCCCCCCGAGGGCAGGGATGGGATGCTCGTCGTGCCCGTGCCCATCTGTCCTTCGTGGGTGAGCTGAGTGTGCCCGGGGTCTGTCCCCAGGGCTGCCCCGTGTCCCCTCGGGGCTCTGTGCGTGGGGAGTCACCGTGCTCTCCCTTCGCCCCGAAGAAGGGAGGTCCTTGAGAAGGGGTTCCCCCCCCAAAATAAACCACGCTGCACGTGGGTCAGTCAGACTCCTCCAGGAGATGAGGGGTCGGGTGCCACCCCCTCCTCGAGGAGGGGTCGCACTGGCACGGGTAGAGGGGAGGAACCTCGAAGGGGGTCACACACACACACACAGAGGGGGCTGCACCCCCCGAGGGGCGGTGGGCACGGGGTGAAGGGGGTGCCCCGGGGAGTGACGTCACTCGGGGGGGCGGGCCGGGGCGGGGCGTTCAGGGCATCCCCGGGCACGGGGCCGCGGCAGCGCGGAGCCCGTCGGGGGGCGGCGGGGGCTCGGCGCGGCGCTGCGGTGGCTACGGGGGCGGCGCCGGCTGCCCGCCCCCGCCCCGCCCGCCCCAGGCCC
>JAWMRC010000361.1:0-12908 GCA_035584755.1 Thripadectes ignobilis
TGCCCCCTGAGCCTCCTTTTCTCCAGGCTCAGCCCCCCCAGCTCCCTCAGCCCCTCCTGCTGCTCCAGCCCCTTCCCTTCCCTGCAGCCCCTCCTGTCTCTGCTGTCAGGAGGCTCCCGGAGCTGGCCCAGCACTGCAGGATGTCTCCTGCATGGAGGGTGCAGCGCTGGATTCTCCCGCAGGCTCTCGCTCCCCCTCGTGCCCGCACGGGGCTCTCGCTGCCTGGCAGCTCCAGTCCCTCTCAGTCCCCTGTTCTTCCAGCATTCCAGCTCTGAGGGCCGGCTTGTTCCCGTCCTTCGGTCGGTGAATCGTGCCCAGCTTTTCAGCGGGAATGGCAATCCATGGGGTTTTGAGTATTCGAATAGTAACTGCTAATTCCTGTTCTCCAGGCAGGGCTTTAGTCCTGCTCAGCCTTTGGTTACTGACAACTTTTATTTACTGAGGTGTGAGCCCTTCTTTGCTCTGAAATACATTTATCTTTAAATAATGAACATTGATTTGAGTCATGGATGTTGGAAAGCTCCATGCACAGGCAGCTGAACACTAGGGAGCAGCAGGAAGGTTTTGTTTCCCTGTGTTTTCCCCGTGGCTTCACCTCTGGCATGATGGGATCACGTTAAAGAAGGAGAAAACAAATCCTCATTTCCTCATTCTGAGCTAAAACTTCCTGAAAGGCTGACCCCATTGGAAAAAAGGGACCCACCCTGGAGCAATTCCTGAAGAACTGCAGCCTGTGGGAAGGACTGGCACTGGAGAAGTTCATGGAGGGCTGTCCCCCCTGGAAAAGGGATGCTGGAGCAGGGGAAGGGTGTGAGGAGGAAGGAGTTTCAGAGGCACATGGGATGGACTGACCTGGCCCCATTCCCTGTCCCCTGTGCCACTCAGGGAGGAGGGGGAGGACACGGCCTCAGGCTGGGCCAGGGCAGGGGCAGGTGGATATTGGGACAATTCCTCATGGAAGGGGCTGTCCAGCCCTGGCACAGCTGCCCAGGGCAGGGGGGAGTGCCCATCCCTGGAGGCATTTCAGATCCCTGTGGATGTGGCACCTGGGGACATGGTCAGTGGTGGCCTTGACAGTGATGGGGAAGGGTTGGACTCGATGATCTTAGAAGGGTTTTCCAACCCTAAAGATTCCGTGATTCCATGTTCTGTGCTGGCCCAGGGATGTGAGTGATCTGGAAAAGCCTTTGCTGGCTCTGTGGGAATGTATGTTCTGTGCAAACCCATACAGCAAATGTTTCCTGGCACAAGCTAAGCTTAATATTGCTTGGAGATGGGAATGGGGTGGTCTGGAGATAGGAACAGGATGATCTGGAGAAGGGAGTGGGATGGTCTGGAGATGGGAATGGGATAGTGAAGGCCTGGAGGCAGCACTGACCAGAAGCTCCTGCCAGTCTGGAAGGGTGAACTTGCCAAGAGCAGGAAAATATCGCCCCAAAATACACCGAGCTGCCAGTCCTTCCTGGCAGACAAAGGGGCTTCCAAGGGGGAAAAGGAGGGAATGCTGCCGGCCCCACCCTGGCTTCGCCCGGGTCGCTCCGTGGGTGGGAATAGCGATGAAATTCCAAAGGGGGCTGGGAGGGCGGTCACGGAGGGCTCGTTAATTCCTGAGGGTGGAATGTTGAGGTTTCAGTGAGGTTGGACACTCAGCTCGGTGTCCAGCCCTGCAGAGCAGTGGGATCCTCCTTGTGTCCCGGGGTGGGACGCTGTGGAGCTGCGGGCTGTGGAACGGGGCCGCTGCAGGAGCAGCAGATCCCTTGGCAGTGGCTCTGCCTCCAAAGGCTTCCTTTCTGGCCTCTGTGCCTTCCCAGTGTGCTCAGCAGAGGGAGCTGCATCCCTCTGTATCCCTCTGCATCCCTCTGTATCCCTCTGTATCCCACTGCATCCCCCTGCATCCCATTGCATCCCACTGCATCCTGCTGCATCCCACTGCATCCTGCTGCATCCCACTGCATCTTGCTGCATCCCACTGCATCCCCCTGCATCCCATTGCATCCTGCTGCATCCTCTTGCATCCCACTACATCCTGCTGCATCCCACTGCATCTTGGTGCATCCCACTGCATCCTGCTGCATCCCCCTGCATCCCATTGCATCCCGCTGCATCCCTCTGCATCCCTTTGCATCTTGCTGCATCCCCCTGCATCCCATTGCATCCCACTGCCTCCCACTGCATCCCCCTGCATCTCACTACATCCTGATGCATCCCCCTGAATCCCATTGCATCCTGCTGCATTCCTCTGCATCCCCCTGCATCTCACTACATCCCCCTGCATCCCACTGCATCCCATTGCATCCCCTGCATCCCCCTCCATCCTGCTTTCCCTGGAATTTCCTTTCCCTGAAGTGCTTTTCCCTGAGCACTTCCAACCCATGTGTCTCGTTCCACGCCCCACCACGGCACAGGGAAGTTCAGCCCCGAGCCTGGAGCTGGACACCCTCCAGCTCTCCAGGTGTCCTTGTGTGGTTTGCATTGAGCCTGCAGGAGCTTGTGGTGCTTCCAGGCTTCATCCTCGCTGCAGGAGATGGCTGGGTCCAAATCCAGGGGCACGGCTCTGGGATCCGTGGGGATATTGGTGTTTCAGTGGCATCAGGAGTGATGGGTGGACATCTCCACGACAAGGAGAGGCTGCTCCTGACTCACATGTTGAGCAGAGCTGAGCTCACTGGGGAAATCCCAGCTGGGAAAACGGGCTGGAGCGGAGCACTTCCCCAGAGCGGGATTTCGGCTGGCAATGAGGAACCAGGCTGGCCCTGCAGGCTCGGCTAACGGGACCGGATCCTGACAGAGACCCCAGCTTGGAGCAGCTCTGCGCCTGGAGCCCCAGGGAGCAGCTCAGGAGCAGGGGGGACTCGGCTGGTCCATCCCTCTGCATCCCCAAAGCCACGTGGGCCAGAGGGATTGGCCTCTGGAGATGTGGGACGGCAGCGCCGGCGCCTCCGCTTTCCAGCTGCCCGAGTGGATGGTGAGTTGGGTGGCTGCCCCACAGCCAGCACGGCCAGCTGGGGCTGCCCCGCTCCTCAGGGCCACCTTGGCACTGGCATTTAGGGGGCAGGAGGGTCCTCCAAGTCAGGGATTGAGGAACAGCGTTCTTTGGCATGGGCTGCCCCCCTGGCAGGGGCAGAGGAATGGTCCTCCCGTCCTGCAGGTCTGTTCTATTCACAGCTACTTTTTACAGGAATTTGGGACCAGGGAGGGAGAGGAGATGGGGGAACCACGGTGTGTTCCAGAGACTTGGAATTCCATAAGCAGCCACTTTAGTTTGTATCATCAGTTCGGGTTCTGTTGTTGGAACAAAACCTCTAAAACTTAAAGCAGCTCCCTCAGGGCATCGTGTGCTGCTCCTTTTGGTGCTTCAGGAGCTTAGGATCCATAGCAGCAAATGCCAGAGTGCACTTTTCTCTGCTTCCCTGCTGGAAAGAATTCCCAAAGCAGCTGAAAGCGGGATGACATTGCTCCAAAAACCCGGCAGTGCCTGCGAGACAGAAGGTTTTGTGTCCAGGGTTGTCCCCCAAGGGTTGGTCGGTGTGGTGGGGTCTGAAAATGCTGTGATGCTTCAGCAGGATGGAGATTCCAGCTCAGTGTTTGTTACCCCTTCCCAGATTTCCGCTCGCATCTCCAGCTTCTGCTTTGGAAGTTGTCCCTCTTGGCAGTTCTTCTGAAAATCCTGGGATCGGTGGAATAAAGAGTTGGGCTCCTGGTGCTGCTGTGAAGGGATCTGATATTTATCTATAAATAACACCTTGAAATTGGCTTCCAAGGTCATTATTCCCCTCTAATACCCAGCTTTATGTACCCCTCTATCCCTTTCTTAGGATTTGTGGATTTACTGTTGTAGAATTCCAGTTTATTGTCCTGCCTCTCACTTGGTTTTTAGAGAGGATGATGATTCTTTCAGCCTTCCCCCAAATCATATCAAATTATACCACATTTATATTGACAATGAGGAGATTAATTCTGCCTTTAAGGGTTATCAGTGACAAACTTTTGCAGCTTCATTTATTGTTTCCAGTGTGGGTTTTTAAGTGTAAAAGTGTGGAGTTCTTCAAAACAAGCTCCAAACCTCTCCCTACAGACCCCTCCCCCTCTAATTTCCTCCGTTATGGATTTGGTGCCTCTGGGATCAAAACCAAATGACAAAAACGTTACTTAAATAGATTTTTTTTCCTTGTAGCCTTAGTAATTTCCTTTTGCAGCGTGGTTTGATGATTTTACGGGTGGCTTCAAGCTGCTGTGCCATCAAATCCATCTCCACAGGGCTCGGGGTTGTGTCCTCCGGCGATGGTTTTAATCAGGATTTGAAGTGGCCTCATTTGCATTTTCCGTGGTTTCCCAGGTCGGCGTGGGGGCCACATTTCAAGAAATAATTAGCCCGAGCTTTAAAATGCTCATTATCTTTAAGGTCATTATTTCAAACAGTCTTTCAGGTCTTAATGTTCTTGCCAAGGACCTTCGTTTGCCTCAGTTCACCTCTTCCAATTAAGTGTTGGAAAATATATTGTTAGGGAATCATAATAATCCCTTTGGATGGCTTCTTGGAAAAGCAGGTTATCGGGGGAGTTATCCATACTCCTGGACTCGGAGGGGTTGGAGGTCTGGGAGCTGCAGCAGGTCAGCTTTTGGGTGTCTGGGTGTGATAAAATCATGGAATTACAGGGAAAATCCCTCAGAGCCCACAGGGTCCAACCATCCCCAGCACTGCCAAGGCCACCACTGACCATGTCCCCAAGTGCCACATCCACAGGGATCTGAAATCCCTCCAGGGATGGGCACTCCCCCCTGCCCTGGGCAGCTGTGCCAGGGCTGGACAGCCCTTTCCATGGGGAATTGTCCCAATATCCACCTGCCCCTCCCAAACCCCTCTGTGCCCACAGTCAGGGAAGGGCTCCCGTGGGCCATGAATTTCTCATCCCTCATCCCATTTGAACATGGGCTCAAAGGAGGGGCAAATCCCAAATTTTCAACGGTTTTGGGAATTCTGCAGCGTGTGGGGCGGAAACATCTTTCGCCTTTGTGTCTTGTGAAGGTTTCAGAGGTTTCAGGTTGTGTGACTGAGGGGTGATTTAATGATCCTTAATTGTACAGCCTGACCATCGTTAGAGAATGAACGGGAGGGCATTCAGCTTTTACTGAAGCCTCTTTCCTCTTGCCCTAAGGAAGAGGTGTTTGGGGAAGCCTGTGCTCCTGGGTGCTGTGCTGGGCAGGAGCTGCAGGATCCCACGGGATGCTGGCTGGGGAGGAGAGCTCCGAGTGCTGCAGGGGCTGCCCTGGCTGGTGGTCACTCGGCAGCTGTTTCCCACCTCCCGATGGGATCCCACCCATCCTGCTGAGATCCCACATCTGGGGTTGTAAAACACACCTGACCCATCCTTGCAAGTCCAGGCAAGCTGGAAACAGCCCATTTCTTTGCTCCCTGCCTTGCTGTGGGACTGTGGCCCACAGGGCTGGGATGGGCTGAGGGATCTGCCCCACAGCTGGGGCAGGAGGTTTCTCTCTTCCATGTCCTCCCTTTGCTCCCGCTGGCACTTCCTGCGGTAGGTGTGTGTTATTTTCTTTCCCTAAGGACTTCTGCTCCCTGCTCCCAGCAATTCCAGCAGCAGGGAAGGCCCCACGTGCTCTTTAAGGTCCCTTCCCACCCAAACCCTTCCATGATTCTGTGGCCCAGCACTGGTGTGATGCCTGCAAGAATCGGTGATTTGAATTTCCCACATTCTTGGAAACCCCTTTGGCCCACGTGGGTGACTCTTCCTTCCCCTCCTCTTTGCCCCAAGTCCTGTGGGTGAAACCACCTTTAACCTGCACATCCTCAAGCTGCTTTTCCAGAAGGAAGATGCCAAAGGCTTAAGCGTGTTGCTTAGTCCAGGAGTCGGTCTCCGTGTGACCTTTTGGCTGGAGAACTTGGAATCTGAAGCACTTGGAGCTCCAGCGCAAGTTTTGGCTTGGGGCAGCGTTGTTGGGATTGCACATTAATTTAAGACACGTGAGGCTGGGCACTAAATGGCTTTGGACAGTCCCTTCCTTGAGGTGACAAGCTCTGGGAGGTGGACTAGGAGAGCAGAAGCTGCAGCTGGAGCTGAGGGATCAGCACGGAGAGGAGCCGGCTCTGCCAGCCCCTCTCCGGTTTCACGGGGCCCAGGCAGCAGGAGATGGAGTATCTGCTTGCCATGAGTGCTGGAGGAAAGCAGCCTTTAAAAAAATATTGTATCACTTGGCCTCATCAATAGGTGGGACGTTTTTGCCCTGGGAAAAGCCTTCCCAGGTGGTTTGTGACCAAGTAATGGCAGTTCTTGGACATCACCGACTTCTCCTGCTGTTTCATCCACGAACAGATGGATTTTAACTCACTCCATAATGTGCTCTGTATTTCCCAAGTTTATTTCAGGTGCATTGGGAAGGTGGGGAGCTTGTGCCACTTAATCCCACTGACTTGTTTGCTCCCCTCAATTCCTAAAATGCAGCTGGGAATCAATTTTAGACCCTCCAGCTGCAAGAACAGTTTCCTGGGGTTGGCCATAGCTCTCCCTGGGTTTATTTGGTTGGCCCAGGACTCACAGATGATTCCTGAGCTCTGCACTGGGGGTTCAGCAAAGAACTTTATTTTTAGCACTTTTAGAGAATAAAGGTTCTTAATTTTAATGTCTCAATCCTAACTGGGAAAAAAGGCTTTCTTTCCTCAGGCAAAGCCTTTTGGGTTCAGTATCTTGATGTGACAACCTACTGGGAGAGCAGTTGAGCTTTGGTGGTGCCATCAAGGTGGGCTTTGTGCCCTCTTGAAGGGCTTTGAACTCACTCACATGGAGCTAAAGTGTCTCCCTGGGGATTTTGCAGGAAAAGGGTCATCAGTAACGATCAAAATTTACCTTGAAAACACAGCTTTGAGCCTGGTGTCACTCGAGGCAGATGGTGCCGATCCCAGATTCCCATTCCCTGACACTTGCAGGGACCCAGGGGCAGCCACAGCTTCTCTGGGCAGCGTGTTGAGGTTCTTCACAGGGATTGTCCCTGGGACCTTGTCAGGGACTAAAATCTTTGGGTGACAGCTCCAGCCTCCCAATTGAAAGAATTGTCCTGCTTTGGGTCTGCTCCATCCACAAGCTTCCTTCCTGTTGCAGGAGGAGCCTGCAGGGTGGGAAGGGACCAGATGTAAGGAAGGAATAATGGGAAAAATAAGGGTTGGGAGATCCTGGCACAGATTCCCAGAGAAGCTGGGGCTGCCCCTGGATCCCTGGAAGTGTCCAAGGCCAGTTGGAGCAGCCTGGGCTATGGGAGGTGTCCCTGCCCGTGGCAGGGGTGGTGCTGGGTGGTCTTTAAGGTCTCTTCCAAGCAAACCATTCCAGGATACCCCAACTCCCACAGCAAGGGGCTGATGCAGCACCGGTGGGATGGGTGTGGGAGTCTGGGCCCTTGAAGGACAAACTGTGCACTTGCTGCCGGGGGGGACAGCCAGGACCACGTCGTTAAATGTAACAAATGCCTTGTTGTTTTAGTTGCTCATTAGTTAATTTTCTTCTAATGAGGCTCCATTAACGTAACCATCTGACATTGAAGGGGAGGGAAAGGTGGGGGGGGCAGGAGAACCCAAGTTAAAAGAGCTTAATTAGCAAGTTAATTATAGGGAGCAGGGAACTGTTCTGGTTACATAAATAAGCCATTGTTATGCACACACAAGCCAGGCCACGTTCAAAACGGCCGCCGCTCTGGAGGTCGGGACGCTGTAATTCCACACGGAACACAAGCAGGGCTTGTTTGCCGGGACGCCTCATTAAGTCTTGGGGTCCTTCCCTGCCAAAAGAAAAAAACAGGGAGCCTGAAAATGCCAGCCTTTCCCCTCCCTCCCTCCCTCCCTGTGCCCCCTCCCTGCAGCTGAAACCAGAGCGGGGTATAAATGGGGCACTCGCTGCCCCGCAGGGACGCGGCGCCGCCGCCCAGCCCAACATGCCCAACAAGAAGAAGTACAACGTCAACGGCGACTCGGGGCTCAAAGCCCAGGTGAGGGCTCTCTCTGCCACCAGGACAGCGTCTTCTCTTCCCAGCACACTTGTTCCCTCTCCTTCCTTCCTGCTTTCCTTGCTGCTCCCCCCTCGCTTAGGAAAAGTCCCGGGCTCCGGAGAGTTTCCCTTCGTTTTCTCTCGGGAGCGGGTGTGAGGGATGGAGTGTTGAGCCAAGCACGTTGCTCTGGGGTTTCTCTGTGGGGCAGGTGATGGAGGAGTCGGTGGGGTGGAGGGCAGGGAGCTTCTCCAGGAAAACCCAGGGTGGGGAGGCAGTTTGTGCTCGGTGAAGGAGCGTAAAGCGGCTCTTTGTGGCGGAAAGGCCGGGTGGAAGTGGGACCTGGCTCATTTGAGATGTGGTGAGCACCCACCTGCACTCGGGTGTCATTAACCCCTGGGGCTCTGAGGGGAGGTTTGCCAGCTCCAAAGGGGTTTTCCTGCTGGCATTTGGAAGCGGTGGCGCCGTAGGAGCAGTCGGGCTCCTAAATCCACTGAGCTGCAGCTCCAAGAGGCTTCCCAGCTTCTCCTTGGGGCTTTAACCTGTGCAGAGCTGGCTGATGCCTTCAGAGGTGTTTTGGTGGGAGCTGACCGAGCTCAGACTGGAGCCAAATCACTGTTCTCCTGCCCATCTTGGATGGCCCCCCTTCCCTGGCGCCTTGTGCCGTCTGTCTCCTCCTGGGTTTGGGTGGGATTTGAGCCAGCTGATGTAGTGGAAGGTGTCCCTGCCCATAGCAGGGGGTTGGAGCCAGGTGGTCTTTAAGATCCCTTCCATTCCATGATTCCATGAAATTCCAGCAGCCCTTCTTGCCTGCTCCCTCCATTGCTCGAAGGATTAAGCCAAAGGATCTTGGTCAACACAATCCCAAGGCAGATCGTTTCCTGGTTCTTCCTTCAACCTCCTGAGGGTCAGTGCCTTGCTCAGCTAAACCTAAACCCAGCTTGTGGTTTAAAGGATGGAGGGCTGGGTTTATTATGAAGTCTAGTTCCAGTTCTGCCCAGTTTGGTTCAGGACTTGTTCTGCTGAGTCATGTCCTTGGGTTTGGATGTGGAAGGACTCAGAGAGCTCTGCATTACCAACATGGACAAGTCACTTGGAATAGTTGCACTGTCTGTCCTCAAGGGGATGATGTGGGGAAGGAAGATGTTCATTCCCATGCAAATTGTTCCCCCTTTGCTGGAATTCCAGCCCAATCACCTCCTGATTTGGCAAAGCTGCTCAGCCATGGAGGGATTTGTTTTAAATTAGGGGAGTAAAAATGGGGGAAAAGTGAAGTTATCTGAGGCCAGCAGCTTCTTGGAGAAGGAGCATGAAGGGGTGTGTGCCAGGGCTCCATCCCCCCGGAGCAGGGTGTCCATGCTCCCTGTGGCTCTCCCTGGAACAGGAGTGTGATGTGGTCTCTGCCCTCCTGGGTGTGTTTCCTAATCTGCTGTCCTCCTGTTGTTTGGTTTAAGGTCAGCAGGAAAAAAACCTGCCAGGTGCTGCTGCAAATCCTCTTTCAGCTCCTTCCCTCCTCTCCCAGCTCCTTCCCTCCTCCCCAGCACCATGGCCTGGCTGTCCCCAGCCCAGCCCAGACTTGGGATCGCAGGGGACTCTGAATTAGCCTTTTCCCTTCAATCCCTGGCCCCAAACCCAGGGATGCAGCTCCAGAGCATCTCCCACCCATGTCAAGGGCAACATCAAGTGCTGCCACTTAAACCACTGAGCTGGAATGGGGAGTTCCCAGAAGAGGATCCAATTCCTTCTGCTTAAATGACTTCTTGAAACAGCATAGACCTTCTCAGAGTGCCCAGGGGGTTCATTAACAGACCCAATTAACAGCTGTCAGTATTCTGGAGGTGTGCATGGTTAACCCTCTTGTACCAAGTCAGTTCATGCTCATAGCAAAGTCCAGGGAATCAGAAGTCGTGATTCCAATTTCCCTCAGATTGAACAGGAATCGTGGGAACATCAAGGGTTGGCTCACGAGGAGATGAGCACTGGGAGTTGAAATATTTCCTAAAACTCTGGTGATTTGTTCCTCTTGCTGTTCTCATCAAGCAAAGGCTGGAGGAAAACAAAGCCTCGAGAAAAAGATTGCCCCACAAACACCGATGTTAAATGTCATTCTCCTGTTGGAGGTGGGGAAATTCCCTCATCCCTTCTGTCCTTGTGCTCTTGGAGCAGCTTTGTTGGCTTCGGTGGCTTCATCTCTTGGCTTGGCCATTATCACAGCCCCTGGCTGTGCTCAGGGCCTGGGGGAGCCTGAAACCTTCCCTCCTTGGTGGGGATGGAGATGGAGACAGGCTTTGGTTCTGCACTGAGCAGAATGGCCCAGGATTTGGTGTCACATCCGTCACCCCAGCTCTGTGTGGGTGGTGCTGGGAAATGCAGCTCTCCAGCCAGGATCAGTGCTGGGGCTTACCTGGCTCATCCTGAATTTTTTCATTGGGTGGAGGAAATTGTGTACTCTTAAATACAATATTCTGAAATAGTTGTGTTCTCCCACAGCTGCAACAGCCTGGAGTGCCATCTCTAATCTCTGCTGGGTCTGGAATTAAACCAAATAGGGAATTTAGTGTATCCTGTCCCTGGTAAATAACAGGAATTGTGGTTCAGCCCAGCTCTGGAACGGCATTGGTGTCCACTCAAGGCTTTGGGGTCTTGGGGTTAATCTCCTGCCGAGTGTTTCAGACCTGACTCGACCCCTGCCTTCTTTCCACAGATCCAGTTTGCCGACCAAAAGCAGGAGTTCAACAAGCGCCCGTCCAAGATCGGCCGCCGCTCGCTGTCCCGCTCCATCTCGCAGTCCTCCACGGACAGCTACAGCTCTGGTGAGGGGCAGGGCCTCCCCGTGGGCACCTGGGCTTGTTCTCCTTCCCTCAGGGCTCTGCAGGGCCTCCCCGTGGGCACCTGGGCTTGTTCTCCTTCCCTCAGGGCTCTGCAGGGCCTCCCCGTGGGCACCTGGACCTGTTCTTGTTCCCTCAGGGCTCTGCAGGGCCTCCCCGTGGGCACCTGGACCTGTTCTTGTTCCCTCAGGGCTCTGCAGGGCCTCCCCGTGGGCACCTGGACTTGTTCTTGTTCCCTCAGGGCTCTGCAGGGCCTCCCCGTGGGCACCTGGACATGTTCTCACTCCTTCAGGGCTCTCCCACACCTGGGAGCCTCAGCCCTGGCCGAGGAAAGGTGTGGAGAGAGGGTTGTTGCTTGTTTCCTCATCACTTTATAGTGGGGTGGAAAATTGAGTTATTCTGGTGCTCTTAATGCTTCTCATCTCTCCTTCCAAGCCCCACGTGCAGCTCCTGCTGCCTCTCCTCCTCTCTTCCCTTCCCAGGCTCAGCAGGACAATGTTCTCCCCATTCTGTTCATGCTTCCCTTCCTATCACCTTCCCTTCCTGTTCTGGAACAGACCCACGTGGATCCCACTCTAGGCTTGGACTCACCCCTTGCACATGAGGTTGGAGTCCTTGGAGGAGCAGTGGGACCTTTGTAGCCTTTCTGGAAGTGTTTCCCCTGCTGCAATCTGAGAAGGGGAACTCACTGGATGTAGGTTGTGGATACCTGGCAGGTCACAGCCAGTTTGAGGAGATTCGTGGTAGAAGCTCAGTGGTTTCCTAGAACCGTGGAATGGTTTGGGTTGGAAGGGACCTCAAAGCCCATCCAGTTCCAACCCCCTGCCATGGGCAGGGAGACCTTCCACTAGCCCAGGTTGCTCCAAACCTCATCCAGAACAGGTTTAAAGCTCTGGTTTAGCTCTGTTGAGTGTAACACCCTCAGGAAACTCAGCATCCAGCTCCTGGCTGAGGGTTCAGACACTGCACACAGGCCTGGCTGATGGCCACAGGTCTTCCTGAATTCCTGGGTGGAAACCCTCCACTTCTCCACTCCTTTCCTGACTCCAAGGATAATGGGACAAGCTGGGTGACAAGGTTTTGGGCAGTGCAGGTTCAGGAGAGCAGAGCTGGAGGAGCCGTGGTTATCCCATGGATCCCACAATCCCATGGCCTCCCCTGGTTCCTGCAGAACAGCCAACTGCTCTTGGTCTCCTTGCTCAACTCTTCATTGCTGTGTCTTTCCTGCTGCCTTGAATGCCTGGAGGAACCTCCAAAGCCTCTGCCAGAGCCTGGGGGGAGCCTCCTGAGGTTGGGGACACCCTGGGTGACCCATCCTGCTCGCACTGACTGTTCCCATGGATAGATTAAGGAATACTCATTCCATGTCTTCTCCAGAGGGAGACATCAGCCCAGGCTCTGTTCCTGCTTTGGAATCCACAGCTCCATCCCATCCCCGAGCACCACGTTGTATTTTGGCACTGCCATTTTTGAAGACTGTTCTTCTGCTTGGCCTGGCCAGTGTCATGATATTTCTCCTGACTCACAGCTGGAAGAACTGGGAATCTCTTCGGGGAGTTCTCCAGTGCTCCTTGCCCTCACCATCTCCTGCCAAGGCATCAGCCATTGCAGGGAAGGAGCTTGTGGGAACAGGGCCTTTCCCTGCTCAGCAGAGCTGGGAGCTTGGCACTCAGGGGGGAAGAGCCTGCAGGAGGGATGGATAAATCCCATTGGAACGTCTTGGCGTGGATCTTTGTTGTTCTGCTTTTCAGACTGAGCAGCAGCACAGTCTGAACAACCCATTAAATCCTCCTGGGATGGGAAAAGGCTGGAAAAGAAGAAGCTTCAGGAGCAGAGATATGGCAATGGAAGGAAAGAATTATCGAATTGTTTTTGTTGGAAAAGCCCTGAGACATGAAGTCCAACCATCCCCAGCACTGCCAAGGCCATCCTTGCCCATGTCCCCAAGTGCCACATCCACAGGGATTTGAAACCCCTCCAGGGATGGGCACTCCAGCCTGTCCCAGTGCCTGACCACCCTTTCCAGCAGCAAATTCCTCCCCATGTCCCCCCTGCCCCTGCCCTGGCCCAGCCTGAGCCCCTTCCCTCTGCTCC
>JAWMRC010000362.1:0-12862 GCA_035584755.1 Thripadectes ignobilis
TGGGCTGGTGGGAGGTGTCCCTGCCCATGGCAGGGGTGGCACTGGGTGGGCTGTGAGGTCCCTTCCAACCCAAACCATTCCATGATATTGCTCAGTTTTCCCTATAGATAGACACTGCTGTTCTGGAAAGCTCCAAAGAATTTTACTGAGGGTTAGTGGAGTGAAACTCGGAGCCAAGGAGCTTCTTCAGCCTCTGCTAAGTTAAATATCTTTTATTAATCAGGGCCAAGTGGCCATGGAGCCTCAGCCTCACGTGGAAGGGCCGTGCTGGGCTCAGCCAGAGCCGTGTCCTTGCTGAGCCATGTCCCTGCAGCAGGGGAAGGAGAATTATCTGAGACCGGGGCATTTATCAGTTAAAATTAATCCTTCTCCAAGTGAAAATGCCTCTGCCTTCCAATTAGGCTGCTGTGAGAAATGGAAACAAAGGGAAATTGCTCACCTTAATTAGTCCCTTTGCAGAGCTTTTTGCCAAGCCATTTCTCATCCCCAGCTCGCCGGGGCTGATCCTCTGGCACTGACTGGGGGACCTACAGGGAAAGCTCCTCTGCTCCCCACAAGGGCATCCCACCATGGCTGAGGCTCCCCAGGCTGGTGGGAGCAGTGCCAAGGCTGGAATGGGTGGTATGAGCATCCACCATGCAGAGGAGTCACTGACTCATCCTCTTACTGCTCAGTACCCCGAACCAGAGCTGGAAAATGATAAACAAATGTGAGGAAGTTGTTATATAGAAACTGTCATGCTTTTGGTGTCCCTTGTGCAATGCATTTTTCAAAGTTAGTTCTTCTTGAAGACAAGAAGCTTAAGAACTTTTCCATTCTGTTGCTGTCACATCCTACAAATGTTATGAAGTTTGAATCAGGCAGAATTTTAACCCTTCATATTACCTAAAAACATGGAGTAAAACCTGCTTAATAGCCCATTCTTGAGACTTAGTCCACCTAACTGCTTAACTACATCTTTACTTTCCATCCAGGCCCACATCCACGTGCCAAACCCAAATGCCTTAAACACTGTTTCAGATTCTGTGGCACTTAGAAAAGCAGTGCCAAGTTGTGCTGGATAGGGGCAAAACCAGGTCCTCATTCTGAACTACAAATGCAGGTAAGTGCATTCTCAGACTGATGCCCGTGGACCTCTAAAAATGTGAGGAGAGACATTTTAACCCCTCCACTCTGGAGACCATTAAAACGCAGGTGCAATACCCTGGTTTTCATGGCTCCACAGACTGACTCACACACCAATTCCAGTTCTCTTCAGCTCATTAAATGGAAAGGAAGTTTGTTGTCGTCTCGCCTCGTAAACAGCTTGAACATTCATAATTGGAAAAAAACCTACAGTAGCTTCCATTTCCATTTTTAACTTCTTCCACAAGAAAAAAGAATTAAACCATTGCTCATTGTTGCCTTCCAGGAGCTGGTTCCTAATTCCACTGTCAGCTCTGCAAGAGGAGCTCATTTCTCACGCCCAGCGTGGATGAGAGCCTGTTTAATGTGTGGATCAATCCATTAGCATTAAAACATGCAGAAAAGGGCTGAGAACTCCACCCTGCACAATTATTGCATGCAATAAATGCAAACACACAAATCCTCAGCTGTGACAAAGCAGAATCAGACCCACAGTCACAGAATCAACTAGGCTGGAGAAGAGCTCTGAGATCATGAAGTCCCCCCAGTTGTCCCAGTTGGTTCTGGAGGGCCTTGGAGGGGGCTGGAAGCTGCAGCTGTGACACTCTGCACTTGGATGCCCATGTATGATGGTCTGCAGGGAAGCTTTGACATTTTCTCCATCGAGGAGGCTGCTCCTGTGACACCTTCAAGGCAGTTTGACATCCCTTCAGTCAGTAAAGGGGGTTTGGGTGGCAGGTACGAGCTGTCTGCTGCCAAGGGAGCTGTTTGGGCTGGAGAAAAGTTCTAAATGTCAGAAGCTGCTGCAGCCTCAGCCAACACTTATCAGTAGGAGACTAATCAGTCGACATCCTAATCAATTCAATTATCAGAGCAGCAATTTGCAGAAGCCCCTTGGGAGGTATTTGCATACCCAGAGAGCCCCAGCGAGGTTCAAACAACCCACCTTCCCTGGGATGGAGCCCTGGGATATGGCTTGTCTGAGGCCTCACACCCCAGATTCAGTCAGCCTTACATCTGGGGAACACGTGGGGAATCAGCCCCAAGACACCTGGGAGATGTAAGAGTGAAGATACTTTGCTTCCCTTCATCTGCTTTCCATACCCAACTTTTCAACTCTGGATTTCAAGAAGATAAAGGCTCATTTTCCAATCAAGATTTGACTTTGCTTCATGAGAAATTCCAGGAGGAAATCCCTGGGCCCCAGGGAGAACCAGAGCTTCAGTCCAAGGAGGTGCCTGTTTAACTGAGTGAACAAATGATGCATTGCTGCTGATGTCACGATTCAAAAACCCTCCAGGAACATGAGCAGCTTCACAGGAAGCCATAAAATTATCCCTTAAGCTCACTCTCATTTAAATCCATTCCACTATTATTCCCTACCTTTGAGTCAGGGACTGCAGCCAGAAATAGAAACATCTCTGTAGCTGGGAAGGAGACAGTGCACGCTCCCACTTGGAGACCGACTGAGAGCTACACCAGGAGTTCTCCCATCGCCACCCCGAAAGAAAGGCAATCATCTCATCTCCTCCCCCACAATGTGTTTAAATTAATAAGGCTGTAATTCCATTGTTGAATTCTGATAATAACGTCTCAAACCACAAGAGTAAAGCAATTACAGAATTGTATATTCCAAAATTACCCTCCTAACTCAGCCCTGTCTGACCCCCCTCTCCAATTAGCTCCACACACTGTGGGAGGGTGAGGCTCAGGGTACAGATGTCTGTGTGATCTCAGAGGTCTCTGACTCCACACACGGCTTTCTGAGGAACTGATTCATTATTCATTTCTACTGCCTCTAGTTGTGTTGAACTAGAAATCCAGCTCAGCTTCAGCCTGTCAGCATCGCTCCATGGGGCTGGGGAACGTTTCTCCACTCGTGGTTCCAGAGCCTGGACCAGCACAGTCAAGTTGCTGCCCACCAAAGGGGAAAGGAGGATGGGTTGTGAACTTCCCCAGGCCCTCCTGCTCCTGGAGGATCTCCTGGACTGCCCAGAACCACATTCACTGCACACTGCATCCACCTGGGCCTGTCCCTGCAGCCCTCAGGAATGTACATGAGATGTTGGGAAGGAAATCTTCACTCAGAGGGTGGTGAAGTGACCACCTGGGTACCAATGATGCCACAATGTCCTGGGGACAGACACAACGTTCCTGTTTGTGACCTTCTGAATGGACCCCGTGACCAACGCTGTCTGAGCTGAGAAACCCCAGGGAATGGGGAGCTCTGGCTCTCTGCACACAGGGGTCTCCTCAGCCCCGGAGGGTCTCACTGAGTCGGAGCCATGGGGACAGTCTTACCCTCCATGCTGGGATGTTTCAGCTGCTCTGTTCTCCCCTGAACCCTTTATGGTGCCTTCACCCATTTTGGATGCACCTGCCCCAAGATCCTCGTACCATCCCATGTCACACCGTGGTCCTGTCCCCCTTGGCTCACTGAAGCCCACGCTCACATGATCATAGAATATCCTGGTTTGGAAGGAACCCACAAGGATCACTGAAGTCCAGCTCCTGGCCCTGAACAGGACCACCCCAACTTCAGCCTCCCAGACCCCACACCTCTCCACTTGCCTCCAGATGTTTCAGATTTGACAAGAGCTCCCCCCAGGCTGGCCCATAGGAGATTTGCAAGAGCTGGGCCCCATTTGGAGAGCACTCCTACACTAGGAGACAAGGACACAACAGCCTGAGCCCACTGTCCTGGTGTCCCTGTGGGCCACAGGGACAACAGACACCACAGAGGAAGGCGAAGGGAAGGACCATTTTCCCTATCGAGGACAGACAAATGGGAAAGTCCCACAACTTTTGAAGCTCCCAGGTCTGAGCTATTGCTGGAGCTACAGGACAAACATTTCTGCCTGCGTAAGGTCAATGGCTGGGTCTGGCTCTGCTTCCCAGCTGGTCACTTTGGTAAGAGTTTGAGGGCAGAGCAGCAGGAGCTGGAGCTGTAATTAGAACATCTCCTCTGCAGACGGTGTGGGATGGCTCTGCCCCTCCCCAGCCAGACAAAACCCCCTCACTCAGGGCCAGCCTTGGCCAGCTGCACGTGGATCGGGATCATGGGGGCTGTAACTCTGAAATATTTAGACTTTTAGTTGATGAAAGGCAGTGTTTACTTCATTCCTTGCCAATTTTTTTGTGGCTCATAAAGTGGCATATTTCCCCCAGCCCAACTGCACTTGCCTGCAGAACTAGGGGTTTCATGTCACTGGTGCAGTGACAGGAGTTGTACACAAGTGGCTTTGCCTTTCCTTCTGATGTATGTGCTGCTTCCAGCTGAAGTCAGACAATGCTTCTTCAGCTCAGAACAGAAAATGTGCTCAGCAAAGATAAAAATACCTCAGTTCTGCCTGTTCTGCTCTTTGTGTTGTTCCCAGCCATGGGCTCCCTTTCCACAGAAACAGAGAATCTGAAGGTTTTGAGGGTACTGTGCAACATCAGGGCACTGTGTTCCCAACAGCTTATGGAAGACCTCTAGGAATCTCTGTCCCACCCCTCTACGTTTTAAAACATGCAGAAGTTGTGAGGAAGGTCACTGTCACCCCTTTGTTCCCCCTGAGAATTAACAAACAGCCACAGCAGTGACACCCGCATGCCCTGAGCCATCTCCTCTCCCAATCTCCCTCCACAGGGTGAGCAGACACGAGGACTCCCCCCAAAACAGCCCCTCGGCAGCCCCAGCAGGCACAGTTGGTCCCCACACCCACTCGGGGCGGCTGTGCTGGCTCCTGGCTCGGAGCTGGGTCCAACACTGAGCATCACCTGCTCACAGCACGTCTCCCAGCAGGATGGGACTAAAACAGGACCACAGACTGGGTTGGCTTGGTAGAGACCTTCAGGACCATCCTGTTCCACCCCCTGCCATGGGCAGGGACACTTTCCACCAGCCCAGGTTGCTCCAAGCCCTGTCCAACCTGACCTTGGACATTTCCAGGGAGCCAGGGGCAGCCCCAGCTTCTCTGGGTGGCACACCAGGAGCTGCAGGTGGGGGCACAAGGACTGCAGCTCTGCTGGACAGTGCCCCTTCTCCCTGCTTTGTCCCGTGGCAAGAGGAGCAGGATGGACACAGCAGGAGACGGCACCAGTAGCTCAACAGGCATTACCCAAGGGTTTCCATCTCCTGGTGCTCCCGCTGACCCCTGTGCTGCCCACCTGAAGCTCAGAGCAGACACTGCTCACACCGAGCCCACACAGGGTGGGTGGGGTGGCTCACGCTGCCAAAGCACTGTGAGACCCATCCCACAAGGGCAGCACCCTGGGAGGGTGGGAAATGGATCCAAACCCGTGCCCAACCCCACCAGCAGCACTGAGCACCACCCACCTCCTGGACCACAGCGCACAGCCCAGAAGAAGCAGGACACAAACCCCCAGCTGGGCTTTCAAGAGCTCTCCTTAAATATTAATGAGGCTTCCTTCTCTAAATGCTTTCACAAAAATTCCATCCAGTCTCGACAATTGTCTAACGATTTCTGCTACAGACACAAAGTATAAAATATTCCAAAGACATGGAAACCACCAGAATCCTGTCAGTGCATTTCAATTTTCAGAGCCTGGTGCTATTGGCTAAACAGATGCAGGATGTATTCACTGCTGGGCTTCTCTCTGACACACAATCTCTTTAAAATCCTGAGGGAGTCCCATTTTAATTTACAGAAATTTAATGACAGTATTACTTGGGAAATTAGAGTTAACTTTTTAATGGTGTGTATTCCTCCATCTGACAAGGAGGAAGTGTGCTTGCAATAATAATTTCATAGGGCCATGTGGGTAAGCAGTGAAGAATTTGCAGCAGTTTATTGATGACATACTCACAAAATAGTTCAATCACCTTTTTTATCTTATCTGAATTTTCAGTGCCTTTCACCTGCATGACATGGTAGAATGGGAAACGAAACATTTGCAGTCTTGCCATCACTCATTTAAATGAAGAGCTTTATTCCTGCCCACAAAAGATGGGAGGAAATCTCTCAGATGGGCTTGAACCCAGCCCAGTGAAGAACATCTTTGATGCCATCTCATTGACTGACTCTGCAAGCAAACAAGGGATACTTGGAGCTGCCAAGAGGTAAAGACTCTCAGCCATGGCCACCCTGAGGATCAAAACTCCTGGGATATTTCAGCTCCAAGCCATGTTCAGACCCACGTGCATCACCTGCAGCTCCAACAATCACACCCATCCTTTTTCTTTCATCGTCCTATTGAGAGCTCACACAGAAGACTCCGCTGAGATTCTGTACCTTTCCAGATGTCCATTCTGCACACAAACATCAGATATTCATTCTGCACATAAACATCAGATATTCTGGCTGCTCAAGAGATGCTTCTTCCTTGGGCTGGGTTAAAATACCCATATTTTTCAAACAAGCTCATCCCACGGTCTGATCCGTGTCCACCTGTCCATCTGACCTGGCCCCAGTTTTCTTTACATTCTTCTCATCTGCAGGTAAATCCCAGCTATTGCCCTCAGCCCAGGCAATGCAGGAGCAGCCAGAACCAAGACCTCACCCAAACCCACAGTGTTCGCTCTCAAACGTTCTGCAGCCCTTCCAGAGACCAGAAAATGAAGGAACTGATATCTGATCATAGCATGAAGAACTCTCCCTGTGGTTACAGTGCCCAGAGGAGTTCACACGTTGATTTGGGACCTGAGCACTGCAGAACGTGCTCCTGCTTGGATGGTCCCATCCACACACTTCTCTTACAGACAGCAAAGCTGCCCAAGAGTCAGTGTCCAATAAATACTTCATAGAATTGCAGACTGGTTAGATTGGAAGGGACCTTAAAGCCCAACGAGTCCCACCCCGTGCCCTGGGCAGGGACACCTTCTACCAGTGCAGGCTGTCCAACCCTTCACCCTTAAGTTTTCCTCCCTGCTTTAGTACCTGCCTGGGGCTGAACAAATCGTGCCAAGTGAAAACCCCTCGGGCTCGTGCAGCATCCCACTCCTCCATCCCCATCCGTGGGAAAGTGTGGAAATGCAGGAGCAACCCCTACAGAGCTCCCACTTCCCCAAATATTTGATGTTGTAGGGAAAATCCCTGCACCCAGAGACTACTGAGCATATAATATATTTAAATGAAATACAAAGGTTTGAACAAGTGTATTTTTAGCAAAGCCAGCTGTGGGTTGAAATTTCAATTTCAAGGGAAATCCTGCAAAAAGCAAGGAACGAGGGAAGGAATATAAATCACAAAGGGAAGCTTCATTTCAGGACTTGCCTACTAGACAAATAATTCGGGGGGAAATCAGGGGTATCGATACAGCAGCAACTGCTTTAGTTTCAGTGTTGGTTTAACTTACACAACCAGTGCATATTTAATAAATAAATACTGTGGTCTAATGAAATTAAACAGATCATTTGGCACGGAATGGTCTGAGAGAAGATCCAACATTGAGAAGTTTTTTAAAGCTAATCTTAGACATTCCCTTTGCCCCTCCCCAAGAGTTTGTGTCCTGGGTAACCTCCCGCAGTCCCCAGGCTGCTCCTGCTGGCAGAGCTGGGACATCAGCAGGCTCCCACTATTCACTGCACAAAGGCAAAGCAGGAAAAGAAATGTTTTCTTTCTAGAACCTTCTGATCCCTCGAACTGCCCAGGGATATTCCCCGTTTGGACACCCCTGCACTGGCACGGGTAAAGCAGCAGCACAACTTGAGAGAAACTCACAGGATTTGTACCCAAACCCCCTCTTGGAGAAGGAGATTATTTTTTTTTGAATCTTGAGATAACAAATCCAAGCATCCTTCATCATTACCACTTGTCTCCTCTCTTTCTTGGGCTTAATTTCACTTTCTTTAGAAGAAACAGTTGTCTCCAAGGCATCCTCTCTCCTGCTCTAAAGGCCAGGTGGGCTGTGCCAGGAGGGGAGCCCCCAGGGGCCCTTTCTGTTCCATTTGCATCAGTGCACAGCATCAGTGAGTCTATTCAGGGCCTCCCACTTCTTTAGCGAGGGGAAAGGAAAACCTTAAGGCTTATAATTCTCATTTGAAAACCTTCTTCAACAGCCAGTGACCTAAATAAAGCTGAATTTCCTGGATTTATCCTGATGCTGCTGCTCCCTGGAGAGGTGTGAGCAGAGAGTCGAGTCTTGCTTGTCCTTGGGATAACAAGGGGGAGTTCAAAGGCTCTGACTAAAGTGATGCACGAAGACAAAACTATATTTTAGGAGTCCTTAAAAAATTAATTGCAGCCCTTCCATTAGCCAGCATATCTGCACAATATCTCTGGAATGCTGATGGGCCATTTCTTGCTGCTCCTGCAGGTGCAGCTTCAACGCAGGTCTGTAGGAGAGGGAGCATTCCTCCCACTGCCCTGTCCCCGGGGAGCAGGGCTGGGACCATTCCTCGGAACCAAACATATCCCAGGCTCATCTCATTTTCTTCTTTGGAAGAAGGAGTTGGAGGAAGGCCAGAGTGCAGCTGGTGACAGCTCCGAGTGCCACTGCTGGAGCTGCCACCTGACCGAGGTGGGCTGGTCCAGGAAATCCTGCCACCAGCTCATCTGGGCCAAAGGAATTGCATCCATTCCCAACACATCAGCTGCTGCCACAGCCACCCCAGAGGGGGTTTGCATTGAGTCCTGACAAGGGCAGCTTTCCTGCCAAGGCCAGGGATGATGCCAAACAGAGATGAACTGAGGGCAAAATCACTTCCCTTCCTTCAATTGGTGGGATTGCAGAAAACAGCAACTCTGAACCACCAGGCACCCAAGAAGGGATAAAAGTAACAAAAGCCCTTCTTCCTGTTATCCCCCAGCTCACATGGAGAAATCTGGGGTTAACTGTGTGCTAAGAATTCTGGTAACATGGGCCACTTCTCCTGAGCATCAAGTCCTGCATCCTGTGGTTTAGTAGGAGGAAACTGTCCATGAAGGAGGGTGAAGAAACTGGGCAAAAGGGGACAGAAACACTTTCCAGTGCCTAAAGGGGCTCCAAGAAACCTGGAGAGGGACCTTGGAGAAGGGCCTGGAGGGACAGGCCAGGAGGGAATGGCTCCCCACTGCCAGAGGGCAGTTAAAGAGCCAACATTCCTGTTCAACCTGCACTTCAGAGGAAAACGTGGACAACTCTGCAGGAGGGGACACTGGTCACTGGTCATCATGAGTGGAAGGGAAATAAGGACAGGGAAACATTTTACCCACTCCCTCTTAGAACTTTCCACTAGGGAAACTTTCCCATGGGAATCATCACAGCCAAACAAGGCAGCTGTTTTGTGCATCCCTACTGCAATTACCAGGGTAATTAACAGCAACACCATTTGCTGAGGGGCCCAGTTGACTCACTGAGCCTTAAAACCTTTGAACAGAAACTGGATTTAAGTCCTAAGACAGGCCTTGGCTTTATCTTCCAGTGAGCTGGATGTATGTGCATCTCTTCTCTGCCATGACAGGACTCAAAGAACAGCCTTTAAATCAGCCCATCAGGGAATGTAAGTCCTGGGAAAACCTCTGCCTGCTGGAGCCCTTTTCTGTCTGGTGTTCCCTGACCCTTGGCTTGGCATTTTCCCTTGGAGAACCTCATGTCAGCTGAGGGTTAATGTATATTCCTACCTATTTATGCCACTGAATTGTGTCAGAAAAGAACAAGACTTGGAATATATTAACAAGCTGAGTATAATAGTGTGTTGTTACTGCGGTTTTGAATGGCCTATTGTAGGTAAGACACGTGGAGACACCCTCAACATCCAGAGCTCTGGGAGGAAACAAAAGGAAGAGTCCCCATGTTGATGGCAATTCCAGACATAATTGATGCCTTCACACAGATCCTCACTGTTCCTAAGGGAGGTAAATGATGTCAGAACAAGGCTGTGGAACAGTGATTTAAAGATTAGACTTCTTCAAGTTGTGTTTGCTTTTAAAAGAATAATAGTCTCATCTGCCATATTTGGTGTATAAAAATCTCAACCTGGGTTGAAGTTTTCCATGTTGAAGTGCCCTGGGTGAGTTGTTTTAGAAAAATAAAAAGGGTTTTCCTACCCACACATACCTGTTTTCAGTGCAGCCCCTTGAAAATGTTAATTTGCTGCCAGAAGGCTGAATTTTAAATAGATTCAGACAGAAACACTAAAGGCAGAAAACACTTCCATGATCAGAGCCCACCCTGTGCCTGACCCCCACCTTGTCACCCAGCCCAGAGCACTGAGTGCCACCTCCAGTGGTTTCTTGGACACCTCCAGGGATGGAGAATTCACTAAAGGCCCTTGAAAGTCCAAATGGAAACTGCTCCATAATATCCTCAGGCATTTTGAACATCCTTAATCACTGGGGGCAAAGCTTCCCAAAAAACTTCAGTTCCAGAGGCTCTGAGGGAGCTCCAGGTCTGCCTGCACTGAAGTCTGGAGGCAGCAAAAGGGTGGCAAATGTCGCATTTTCAGTGGCTCCTACACCACACCAGGATGAGAAGCAAAGGATAAGTGAGAATAAATTAAAGCTTTCTTGCCAATAGAGCTGAAATAAATTGTAAGGAAAATGTCTCCACATCTGGTTACAACTCACCCAAGGGACCAATTTGACAGATGACTATGGAGAAGAGGAGGTGAGGAGCATCTCCCTACATCTGCTTGAACCAATGTTCCTAAAGCCTTGGAAGTTTTTGCCTTCTGCTCATCCATAACCCAGAGCAAGGACACGACAAAACCAGTCCCTTCTGGCTCATATACCAGGGACAAATCTGTGCCTCTCCATTGCAGCAGCATTTTGATTCAGCACACATTCCCCCTGCTTGGAGAGAGAAGTCAGCCCTGCCCCTGTCCCTGTCCCTGTCCCTGCCCCTGTCCCTGCCCCTGTCCCTGTCCCATCCCTGCCCCTGTCCCTGTCCCCACCAGTGCTCTGCCACAAAGAACGAGCTCCACACCAATTAGGCAGTCACACAACGTCCTGCAGAAGTTTGCACAGAACTGGCAAGTGAATTCTAATTCTCTGAAGCTGCTCTGCTACCTAAACCCCTAATTTAGTAACTTGCTACTGCTTAAAATGCTTAACACATTATCAGGAGCTCGTTGGGCTTCTAGCAAACCCTGCAACGTGGGTGCCCAGGGAAGGGCTGAAGGGCTGAGCTCTGCTGGGCTCGGAGAAACAACGAGACCCTGACCGTGACAATCCTTCCCCCAGCACTTCCCCTGCAGTGGCAAAACACAGACTAAATGCAAGAATCATTTCAGCCTTGGGAAAACACATCCCAGAACATCTGCTGATTTACCACCCTTACAGGTGGAGGTGGCACTTGGGGACATGGGGCAGTGGTGGCCTTGGCAGGGCTGGGGAACCCCTGGACTCCACGGGCTCAGAGGGCTTTCCCAACCACAGCAATTCCATGATTCTTGACCTTCTAATGCATTACTGACATTTCCTCCACTTTGGGGCCTCTGCAGCCAGTGTCCCTGCTGCCACCATCCTCCCAGGTGGGTCACCACGGTCTCACCTGCCCTGCTTACCTGAGGGCAGGTTCCCCCCAGCAGCACATGTGGGGTGGGAGCCCATCTCCCATGGGACACACGAGGGCACCAGGCTGCCCATTGCCCAGAGCAGACCCTCTGCACGGGGTGGGACAGCCCAGGGGACACTTGGGCTCCGGTGCCAACCTCTGCTGCCTGCCCCCAGCACCCCAGGGAGCCCCAGAGTCCCCTCTCCAGCCTGGCTGCCTCTCCTTCAGGTTTCTGCCCCCCCTCCAGCTGTGGCTGCTGCTCCCCACTTAGCCAAGCCTGGAGGAGCCCCACAGAGCTGCAGTGCTCCAGCCCCGTGCCCAGGGCTTTGCAGGCCTGGGAGAACTCAGGCCATGCACCTGGAAGGACCCCGAGTGCCCCGGGGCACTGCAGGGACCCCCTGCTCAAAGCCCCTTCACAAAGCTCCCATTTGGGCAGGTTGTGCAGCTCATTCCTCTCCACCTACAGCAGAGCTCCCGCAGCCCCTGGGAGAACCAGAGCAATGTTTAATTTGTTCGAGGTCATCAGTGCTTTGATAATGAAGCTACAAACCCTTTTAAAAGTAGAATTTAAAACAATCCAGCCTAACCTCGCTGATAAACTCTGAACTGAGCAAGAGCTCAAGTTAATTATTCTTTGAAAAGCAGATTTTTCTGCGTGTGCTTTGAACTATCTCTGCCATCCCCACACAAATCTTTGATAATATTAATGAGCTGCAGAATCTGCTGAGGAATCGCTTGGCTGTGTCAAAATACACGTGGTGGGGAAAACTACTTGGAAGTGATAAAGGAGGCAAGTGGTAGATAATCTCCCTGCCAGGATCAGAGGCGTTAAATCCAGTGCCAAGGAGATCATTTGAAGTCATGCAGCCTAAAATGCAGATCAGTGCCCGGGGAACTGCTGAGCTAGAGACTGTCCTGATGGCTGAAGGGGAATGCCACAGAAAGCTGGCCTTGTAAACTGGCCCCTTTGTGCCTTGGCTGGGGGTTTCCTCAGCGGGCAGTTTATAGAGAGCCGAGGTTGGGAAAGACCTCCGAGACCAGCAAGTCCAACTGTGAACCCAGAACCAGCACATTCCCCACCAAACAGGGGCCTCAGGTGTCACATCCACACCTTTCTGAACACTTCCAGGGCTGGGGACTTCACCCCCTCCCTGGGCAGCAGTGCCAGGGCTGGACAGCACTTCTGTGGAGAAATTTTTCCCAATACTTAATATCCTGGAATCCCACAATGATTTGGGTCAGGAGGGACCTCAAAGCCCACCCAGTGCCACCCCTGCCATGGGCAGGGACACCTCCCACCAGCCCAGGGGGCTCCAAG
>JAWMRC010000363.1:0-12861 GCA_035584755.1 Thripadectes ignobilis
AAGCGTGTTAGTGGCACGCGCACACACAGGGGGGGAGGGGCGTTGCACGAGGAGGGGGTGGGGGGGGCGTTCGAAGGGGGGGAGGGGCGGCGCCCACCTTGGGGGGAGAGAAGCAGAGAGTTGTTGGGGGTGGGGGCTGGGGGCACCCCCACCCGTCACCCCACGGGGAGCCCAGGTTGGGCAGGGACCCCCGTGTCCAGTGTTCCCAGTTTGGGAGAGTCCAAGGAACCAGCGCTCCCAGTTGGGGAGAGATCCTGTTGTCGGTGCTCCCAGATGGGTAGTTGGCCAACATGTCCAGTGCTCCCAGTGCTCCCAGTTGGGTGGTTGACCAAGACGCCCAGTGCTCCCAATGCTCCCAGTTGGGTGGTTGAACAAAGCAGCCAGTGCTCCCGGCTGGGGAGCTGGCCGAGACACCCAGTGCTCCCAGTTGGGTGGTTGACCCACATGTCCATAAGCCCCAGCTGGGTGGTTGACCAGCACAACCAGTGCTCCCAGTTGGGGAGCTGATCAAAGCAGTGCTCCCAGTTGGGGAGCTGACCAAGGTACTGGTTCTCCCCGCTGAGCGGTTGACAAAGACACTAATTTCTCCCAGTGCTCCCAGTTGGGGAGCTGACCAAGGTACTGGTTCTCCCAGTTGGGTAGTAGACCAAGGCTCCCAGTGCTCCCAGATGCAGAGCTGATCAAGGTAACTGGATGTCCTGGTCGGGTGGTTGGCCAAGACACCCAATCCTAACCATTGAGTAGTTCACAACCATTTCTCCCAGTTGGGCAGTTGACCAAAATGCCCATTGGTCCCAGTGCTCCCAGTTGAGTCACTGACTAAGGCAACCAGTGCTCCCAGTTGGGGAGCGGGCCAAGCCATCTGGTTTTCCCAGTTGGGCGGTTGATGAAGATGTCTAGTGCTCCCAGTTGGGCAGTTGATGAAGACACCCAGTTGACCAGTTGCCCAAGGTAACCATTGCCCTCAGTGCTCCCAGTTAGGGAGCTGACCAAGGCCACCATCCCTCCCAGCGCTCCCAACTGGGGAGCTGACCAGGGCTCCCATCCTTCCCAGTGCTCCCAACTGGGGAACTGACCAAGACTCCCATCCCTCCCAGTGCTCCCAGTTGGGGAGCTGCCCAAGACCATCACCCTGGTGGTCACCCAAGGCTCCCACCCTTCCCAGCTGCCCCCACTGGGACACTCCCCCTCCCCTGCCACCCCTCCCGCCGTACCTGCCGCAGGTTGCGTGTGACGCGCACGTGGTGCCACCCGCCGTCATGGAACTTGCCGTTGACGGGCTCCACCAGCGCCTCGAAGGCGCCGGCGCCCAGGTTGATGACAAGCCAAACGGCGCCGGCCTTGAGCGACAGGTTGAGGAAGTCGGCGGCGCGGCCGGTGTGGAGCAGGAGCCCGTGGCGCTGCCGCGTGCGGAACGCCAGCGCCAGCTCGTCCGCGCTGCTCTGCACCGGAGACCGCGACACGTCGTAGCAGAAGAACTCGCTGCCCCGGAACGTGGCCACGTACTCGGCGCGGCCTGAGGGGAAGGCAGGGTGTGGGGAGACTTGTCACCGCAGCAGGGACCTGGCAATGGGGGCTGTGCGTGGGGACATCGGGACGGGGTCTTGCATGGGGACGTTGTGATGGGGATCCACCAGTGGGGACATTGCAGCAGGGACCTGGCAATGGGGTCTTGCACAGGGACCTTGAAGTGGGGACGTTGCCCCAGGATCTTGCACAGGGACCTCACACCAGGGACCTGGCAACGGGGATTTTGGGGTGAGGATCTGGTGTGGGGATGTTGTGATGGGACCTTGCATGAAGGACCTCACAGAAGGGACCTTGTCATGGGGATGTCACCACGGGGTCTTCCACCAGACCTTGCACAGAGGATTTGTGATGGGGGATGTTGCACCAGCATCTTGCAGGGGGTCCTTGTCTTGGGGATGTCACAACAGGACCTCTCACTGTTCTGGGAATGGGGACCTCACCGTGGGGGTTAGTGTGGGACACCTGGCACCAGGGACTGGCACCAGGACCCAGCGATGGTGGCCTTTGCACGAGGACCTTGTGTGGGGACCTTGTCCTGGGCTCTTGCACTGGTGGTCCCTCGCACGGGGACTTGGCACCAGAACCTTGGGGGCTGTCCTGGGGGGTCCCAGATGTGCAGGGGGATGGAAGGGGGGTCCTTGGGGGTCTCACGGGGATCCCAGGTGCGTGTGAGTCATCCCGAGGGGTCCCAGAGTGGATAGGGGGGCCAGGAGGGTCCTAGGGGTCCCAGGGGTGTGTGGGTGGTCCCGATGGGTCCCAGGTGCGCAGGGGGATGGGGTGACCTCCTGGAGGGTCCTGGGGGACTCCCAGGTGTGCAGGGGGGTCGCGCTCTCACTGACCTTTCGCCGCTTGCTGGATCTCGCCGGCGCCGCGGCCGGGCCCCCCCTCAGCGACCTCAGCGGGCCCTGGGGAAGGGGCGTGTCAGGGGGGGGGCCCAGGGGGGCAACCCAGGTGTGCACAGGTGTGCAACCCCCCAGGCCTGGGGGGGGTGGTCCTCGCACGGGCACGTGAAGGGGGACGCAGCCCCCGGTCCCCACTCACACCCCCCTCCCCACCCGTGTCGGTGCAAGGAGACCCCCCAACAAACCCCACAAGGGGCCGCCCTCCCCCTCCCTGAGCCCGTGCAAGGACCCCATGCCCCCTCCTGGTGGGGGGAGGGGGTGCAGGACCCCCCAGCCCCTCCCCCCTTCGTGCATGGGGGGGGGGTCACCCCCTCCCCGGCCCTCGTGCAAGGGGACACCGCCCTCACACCCCACCCCCCTTGCACGAGGGATCGTGGGAGGGGCCGCCCCTCCCCCTCCCCCAGCCTTTCCCCCCCTCCCCCCGTCCCCGTGCGAGGCGGCCGCCCCTCCCCCCGTGTCGCACGAGCCACAGACACGATGGGGGGGGGATGGGGGGATGGGGGAGGATGATGAGGATGGGGTGGGGGAGGGGCGCGAGGGCGCGTCTTTACCTTGGCCGGTGAGTCGCAGGTGGGCGGGACCTGGGGGGGGAGGGGCAGGGGGAGGGGTGGGGGAGGGGGGAGGGGCGGGAGAACGAAAGCGAAAGTGGTGGGAAAAGGGAAAGTTTGGGGGAGGAGCTCGGGAAGTGGGGAAAAGTGGCGGGGGAAAAGGAAATTGGGGGGGAAATGGGAAAGGAAATAAAAGTAGTGAAAGAAAATGAAAGAGAAATCAGAGAGGGGGAAACGAGGAGAAAGGAAAAATGGAAAAAAGGAAAAAGGGAAATGAAGTAAAGGAGGGGGAAAAGGAAAAGGGAATACAGGGAAAAGGGAGGAAAAAGGAGAAAGAGGAAAAAAGTGAAAAGGGTCAAAGCAAGGGAAAGGAGGAAATTGATAAAAGGAAAAATCAGCAAAATAAGGGAAAAGAGCAAAAACTCAAAATAGAAAAAAGTGGGGGAAAGAATAAGAATTTTAAAAGGGAACATAATTAAGGAGGGAAAATAAAGAAGAAAAAAAGTAAAAGTAAAAAAGGGAGATAAGAATCTGATACAAAATGGGAGAATACAAAACAAATTCAAAAAATGAAAATAATTTCTAAAATAAAAGTAACTAAAATAAGGAGAAAATTATTTTAAAAGGGAGAAACTTATTGAAAATGGAGAAGAATAAAAGAATAAACAATAAAAAGTGGAAATAACTTATACAGGGGAAACTTCTTTAAGAAAGAAAAATAGATAAAAATGGGGAAATAGCAAAAATAAAAGGAAAATCACCTTAAAAGGGAAAATAATAAAATAAAAACTACTAATAAGAAATTAATAATAATAAGAAGAAGGGAAAATATCAAAAAAGCCAAAATAGTGGGAAACATAAAAGAAAAAAGGGGGGAAAAAAAGGAAAAAGTAAAGGAAAAGCAGCAAAATGGGAAAAAAAGGGGGAAATGGGAATGAAAGAGAAATTAATTGAAAAAGATAAAAATAAAAAAATCAGAATTAAAAAATAAAAAATCAACCAAAAAACCCAAAATGACCGAAAGGCCCGAAGGGGGGGAGGGGCCCCGGGTGGGGGAGGGGCCCCGTCACAACTTAAACCTCCTTTAACTTGTGACGGCATCGGGCGATGCCGGGGGGTGGGGGAGGGGCGGGGGGCGGGGACAAGCGCGGGGGGGGGGGCCCACGCGGGCAGCGCCGCCCCTCCCCCCCCGCCACCTTCCCGCGGGTTTTTCCCCTTTTTCCGAGGTTTTGGGGAAAAGCCGGGGTGGGGGAGGGGATGAGACACGGGGGGGCGGGGCCGCCCCTGGCGCGGGGACCCTCCCCCACCCCGGGACCCCCGTGTGGCCCACGTGGGGAGCGAGCCCCGCCTCCTGCACAGGCCACGCCCCCTTGTGCAAACCCCGCCCATTCGTCAGACCACGCCCCTCACTGGGGCCACGCCCCTTTGCATGCGGTCGCACTAGCCCCGCCCCTTTGTGCGGGGGCGGAGCCGAGCTCACCCAATGCGGCGTGGCCTGACACCTCCTGTGCCCTCCCATTGGCCCCCAGCCCCGCCCTCGTTTGCATAGTCCCGCCCCGCAGCGGCCGCGGAGGCCCCGCCTCATTTGCAAGTCGGCATCCTATTGGGCCACGCGGAGAGTGACGTCATGGCCAGAGATCAGGGGCGGTGCTTGTGGAGCCGACCACGCCCCTTCACACGTTGGAGGAGCCACGTGCTTTGGGTCCCGCCCCCTCGTGCACGCCCCGCCCCCTCATTCAAGCCCCGCCCCTCATCTCCTCCCTGCCCCTTCACAAGCCCCCCCATCCTCAGAGCCCCCCGTGACCCCCCTGTGGTGCAGGAGCCCCCCCTTCCCCCTCCCCAAATTCTACAGGGCCCGCGGGGTTCGCACACCTGTCACACCCGTATGTGTTCTCGCCCCTTGGCACAACAAGGACTCAGCCGCCAACAACCTCCCTTCACGTGCAAAGCCCCCCAGCCCCGAGGGTGACACGGGGGATTTGCACACCCACCCACTCCCTGCTTTGCACGCCCCTTGCACACCCAACCAACCCACCCCTCGCACGCCCCTGACTCACCTTCCACCATGGGTTCTTCCTCTGGCGGTCCCGGGGGGGCAGTGGGGAGGAGGGGCAGAGGCGTTAATCTCCAGGACCCTCCTATGTCCCCCCTCTGTCGTTGTGACCCCACCCCCACCCCGTGACCTCGGGTTGACCTTGGGGGATGGGCACAGTGGGGATGGGGTGGAGAGGGAGTTGCACGTCCTGGTGCCGTTTGCACACCCTGAACTCTGTCCCTGGGGCTTTGCACATGCCAAAAAGGGTTTGCACATCCCAGGAAGGGGTTTCACACCCCAAGGTGGGGGGGTTGCACACCCCGTACACACCCGTGGGGACCCCACATTGCAAACAGCACTGCAAGAGCACCTCCACAGAGGCCTTCCACCCCACAGCACCCTACAGCACCCCACAGGGGTTGCACACCCCATAGTGTGCCCCATGGCACCCCAGTTCACCCCACAGGGATCCAGCACCCTGTAACACACCCCCCAAGAGCACAGCACTCCATAACACACCCCACAGCACCCCACAGGGGTTGCAACCCCTTGGCACGCCCCAGAGGTCCTGTCTGCACCGCCCCCCCCAAGGGGTCGTGTACCCCACGGTGCCCCACAGCACCCCCAGGGCCCCCACAGTCCCCGGGGCTCCCTCCACCCTGTCCCTGTCCCCCCTCAAGGACGCAGCGGGAGCATCCGGCGGTGCCGTGACAACTGTCGCCAGGGAGACAGGCCTGGGCGTTGCCATGGCAACGGGTACCCAGCCCCGGCGGCGCCATGGCAACGGGCCCTGGAATCGCGCCCGGAGGATGCTGTCACCACGGTGACACCGGGCGGTTGTCCCCGGGTCCTGGGGACGTGTTTGCACGAGGGTGTGCTCACCCCAGGGCACGCCCAGGGGTCACCCAGGGCACTTCTGGCTGCTCCCATCGCCCCGGGGGTCACCCAGGCCTTGGCACGAGGGTGTGTGAGGGCCCACTGCATGTAAGGGCACCCGGGATGTGCATTTGCACAAGGGTGTGCAAGGGTGGGGGATGGACAGGGCATGAGTGTGTATGGGGCACCAGGACGTGCAATTGTGCAAGGAAACACAAGTGTGGGAAGCTCCAGGGTGGGGCTGGGGCTCCCCAAACTCCTGGCGACCCCCCAGCAGGAGGGCCCCAACCCACCCATCCTCCCTGTGCCATACGAAGACACTCAAAGGCACAAGAACATGCAAAGGTGGGTGGGCGAGGGCACCGAGGACACAAGGACATGAGGACATGGAGGGACACGAGGATGTGGGAGGACATCAGGACGCGGAGAGACACGAAGAGTGGGGTGGGACACGAGGACCAGGGGAGGTCATGTGTGCACATGAAACACAAGGGAGAGGAGAGACACCAGGACATGAGGACACACCACAGGGTGACACAAGGACACATGACACCAGGAGGACACGAGGACATGGACTAGCACACTCATGTTCAGCCTTGATGATGTGGAACACCGTGATGGTGTGAAGACACGGGGTGACACAAGGACAAATGACAGAGGATGTGAGAACCAGAAGGACACAAGGACATGGAGCAACTCAAGGGCACGATGTCACATGGACACCCAACACCACAAAGACGCAGAGAAGACACAGAACTCCACGCAGAAGACACAAAACTCCATGCAGGTGAAGACATGGAGCAACATGAGAACAACCACGACACGAGGATGTGCCACACCAGGAGAGATGGGCAGAAACAGCGAGATGTGCAGCACCATGACAATGACCAGCACCAGGAAGACATTCAATGTTGTGGGCATCTCCAATGCCACGAGGATGTGGGGACATAGGGAAGGACACATGTGCAGACACGAGGACACACACCACTGGGAAGACACAAGGACATGGAGGAACTCTAGGACAACAACACACAAAGTCATGGAGAAACAAGGAGGAACCCAAGGCCATGAAGACACGGGGACATGGAGAAACACAAGAACACGATGACATGAGAGAGTTCAATGCCATAAGCACACAAGGACACGGAGAAGCACACATGTGCAGCCACAAGGACACACAACAACAACGATGACACCAAGAGGTGGAGAAACACAAGGGCGCCCAACGCTGTGAAGGCGCCCAATGCCACGAGGACATGAGGTCCTGGAGAAACACGTGTGTGCAAACGTGATGATGTGGAACTCCATGAAGACATGGAGAAACACAAGAACACAACGGCATGAGGACGTGCAACACCAGGAAGACACACATATGTGGAGGGACTCAAGGACACAACGGCATGAAGACACCAAGAGGTGGAGAAACACAGAGGCCCCCAACATCGTGAAGGTGCCCAAGGCCATGACGACATGGACGAACCCAAGGACGTGAGGACCCCACCTCGTTTCGCGCCCACCCCAGCCCCCAACCCTCCCACGTACCCCCAACTCCCGCCTTCCCCACGCCCTCACCTTCCTCGCAGAAGGGCCCGCGGTGGCCGGTGCCGGCGCAGTCGCAGCGGGGCTCCCCGCGGCGCAGGGTGCAGCGGCCGCCATGGGCGCAGGGCGGGTGGTGGGCGCAGCGCTCTTCCCCGTCGCCCCGGACCCCCTGGGCCCCCAGCAGCGCCGCCGGCGCGTCGCCCACCCGCAGGTCAGCCACCCACCCGCGGAAGGGCGGCTCGTATTTGACGGTGCTGAGCGTCAGCGCCGAGAGCCGCACGTCGGGCGGGATCCCCCCGACGAAGAGGTCGCTGGCCACGGCCATGTCGGGGCGCTTGGAGCGCACGGCGGCCGCCCGCGCCTCCCCGTCCACGGCCAGCGCCGCGTGCCTCGCGTGCCGGGTCAGCAGCACCGCGTGCCAGCGGCCATCGCTGACCGGTGCCGGCGGCTCCAGCGTGGCGGGCTCGGCGCAGGCGATGGCGAAGCGCAGCCTCAGCCGCCCCTCGGCCACCAGCAGCTCCAGGAAGTCACAGTTGCCACCGTCGTCCAGGTAGAGCAGCAGCGCCCGCGTCACGTTGGTCTTGAGGCGGAAGCTGAGCTGCCCCCCCGCGCCCGGCGCCCACCGCCCGTAGCGCGCCCATTGCCCCGGGGCACCCCCGAACTCCAGAGCCGACCCCCAGGCGCAGGGCAGCAGGAGGGACCCCAGCGTCAGCAGCACCAGGCTCAGGCGGGCACCCGAGGGGACGTGGGGGCACGGGCGGGGGGCTGGGGTGGCCCAGGTTGGGGTGGGTGGTCGATGGGACTCAGTCCCTGGATGGGTGGCACAGCCCCCTGCGGCCACGGTGTCCTGGTGGATCCTCAAGTCTAGGCACGCCGTGGAGCCCTGGTTGACCTTGGATTCCTGGGGGTCCACAGGGCTGTGGTTGGCCACAGGGGCTTGGTGGACCTTCAAGTCTATAAGAGCCATAGGGTCTTGGTTGATCTGGGTCTCCAGGTGGTCCATGGGGTCTTGGTTGGCCTTGGGCTCTTTGGGGTCCTCGGGGTCTTGGTTGGCCACAGGGTCTTGGTGGACCCTCAAGTCTAGACAGGCCACGGGATCTTCATTGACCTTGGCCTCTACAGCGGCCACGGGGCTTTGGTTGGCCAGGGGGTCCTTGTAGACCTTGGGCTCTTGGGGGTCCTCAGAGGCTTGGGAGGGCACAGAGTCTTGGACCTTCAAGTCTACATAAGCCGTGGAGCCTTGGTTGACCTCTGAGCCCAACGGGACCACAGAACCGTCATTGACATTGGGTTCTGGGTGGTCCTTGGGATTCTGGTTGCCTATGGAACCTTGGTTGGCCACAGATCCTTGATGGACCTTAGTCTCCAGGTGGTCCTGGGAGCACTGGTTGGCCACAGGCCCAAGGTGGGTCACAGAGACCTGGCTGACCTGAGTCTCCAGGTGGACCTCAGAGCCTTGGCTGGGTGTGGAGCCTTGGGAGACCTTTGAGTCCAACACCATGGAGACATCATCAGTGTTGGGCTCCGGGTGGTCCTGGGGGTCCTGGCTGCCCATGAAGCTTTGGTCGGTCACAGAGCCCAGGTGGGCCTTGGTCTCCAGGTGGTCCTGGGAGCCCGGATGGGTCACGAAGCCCAGGTGAGTCACGGAGTCCAGGTGGGCCTTAGTCTCTCGGTGGTCCTGGCTGACCATGGAGTCCCAGTTGGCCATGGATCCTCGGGTGGCCACGGAGCCCAGGTGGGCTTTAGTCTCTTGGTGGTCCTCAGAGCCTTGATGGACCACGGAACCGTGATGGGTCTGAGAGCCCAGGTGGGCTTTAGTCTCTCGGTGGCCCCCGGGCACCGGGTGCCCCTCGGTGTCCGGACAGGTCATGGTGCCTGGGGTGGCTGCGGAGCCTGGGCGGGTTGGGGCGGCCCTGGCGGGGGCCTGGGGGGCCCGGCCACCCCCGTCCTCTCACAGCCGCATGGGTGGCCCCGGCGGGGGTGACAGCCTGGCCGGGGGGTCCGGAGGCACCTGAAGGGGGAGAAAGGGTCAGGGGGGAGGTATCTGGAGGGAGTCAGGTGTCCAGGGGTGCTCCAGGTACCCGGGGGGGGACTCAGGCGTCCGGCCCCCCCTTGACCCCCCCCAGTTAGTTATCAGCCTGCTAATTATCCCGGTGATTGGGGGGGGGGGGGGGGTCGGGCACCGCGGCACCCTGGGCCCTGGCATTATGCAAATGAGCCCCCAGGTTATTTATAACACACCCTCATTGGCTAATGGGGCTCATTAACATGCGCCGCATAATTAGCCAATCACATTAACTGCTGCACCTGCAGGGGGGGAGGGGGGATTGACAGCGACCCCCCCCCCAAACCATGGCACCCACCACCCCCAACCCCCGGGAGGACCCAGGGTGAGGAGGACCCCCAGAGATCCCCCCAGAGACCCCGCCGACCCCACCGGGGAAAACCCCACGTCCGGCCCCCCCACCCCATGGGTGTCCTCGGTGCGCCCTTCCCCCCCGGGGGTGGTTAATTAATTAATTATCAGTCCCCGACGGTTGATAATGGGGGTGGGGGGCACTCGGACACCTGGGTCCTCCCGGAGGGGTCTGGAGGGGTCTGGGGGGGCTGTGAGGGAGGGAGGGGCTCCCGGACACTGGGCCCCTCCCGGGGGAGGGTCAGAGGAGTCTGAGGGGGCTCTATAGGGAGGTGTCCCCCCCCAGCCGCTTTGGTCTCCCATGGGGCGGGTCTGGGAGGGTTGGGGGGGGGTCTGCGGGTGGGGGAGGGCCACCCGGACACTCGTGTCCCCCCGTGTCCCCCGCGGGCACCTGAAGGTCACGGGGAGGAGACAGGGCCAGCTGGGGGAGGGGCGGGGGGAGAGGTGGGGGGGGTGCGACCCCCCTGTCCGGACGTTCCCAAACCCCCCCCCTATAACCACGGCCTCGCACTCGTGTGCTCACACACACGGACACACCCTTGCACACGCGTGTGCCCGGGTGTGCACCCCCCCACGCGTGACTGACCCCGCCTTGCACACACCTGTGCACACGTGGGGCCTGTGCACGCACAGGGAAACACACACGGCCACACATATGTGCATGTCCACACACACGTGTGTGTGCACAACCCCGTGTCCTGCACATGCCTGTGCATACACCTGAACACACACACGTGCACACACACACACACGTGCACACACACACATGTGCACACACACACACGTGCACCCCCTTTGCCTTGCCCACACCGGGGCACTGCCCCCCACGGGCACCCACCTTGCACGGGCATCCCACCCCCCCCAGCCACACCCCCCAGTGCTGCAGGTGCACCTCCCACAGGTGTGCACCCCCTGCACGCTCACCCGCACCCCCTTGCACACCCGCGTGCCCCCAGCGCTGCGTGAACACCCCTGACACGCGTGCACACCCCTCCATGAGCACCCCAGGGTGGTGTGAACCCCCCCCCAAACACTCGTGTGGCACCCCGGCTTTGTAAACATCCCCCAAACTTGCACACACTCCTGTGCACCCCAGTGCAGCACACACCACTCCACTACACACGTGTGTGCCCCCCAGCTTTGCACACACGTGTCCTGCACGCATTCTCGGGCCCCCCATTTTGGGGGGCACACCCACGAGCACCCTGGTTTGGTGGGCACACGCCCCTAAATATGCACACTCCACTAGAGCGTGCACCCCCCTGCACACCCCTGTGCACCCCACTGTGGTGTGCACACCCCCTTCACGTCCACCACGCACCCCCAAATGTGCATACACACGTGTGCACCCCAACACAGCACAACCCCCCCTGCACAGACATGCACACGTGCCTGTGCACCCCTTGCACTCTCCCCTGCACCCCAGACGTGCACACACACCCCCCTGCACCCTCACCTGCACCCCACTTTGGTGCAAATGCACCCACCACACACACTCACACACGTGAGTTCACACAACGCAGTGTGAACGCCCCCTGCACACTCGTGTGCACCCCAAATCTGCACACACACGCACACCCAGGTCCACACACACTCCCCTGCACCCCAATACAGTGTGCACCCCCTGCACACTCACATGCAGCCCAGCTTTGCACACCCACACGCCTTGCACACTCATGGGCACCCCAGCTTAGTGCACACACCCCACCAAGGTCCACACACACCCCCTCTGCACCCCAACACAGTGTGCACCCCTTACACACTCACCTGCACCCCACCTTGGTGCTCACACCCACCCCAAACACACTCACGTGCTTGTGCACCCCACTGTGGGGCACGTGCACACCCCAGGCTCGCACACACTTGTGTGCACCCCAAGTCTGTGCAGAGACCCTCTGCACACTCATGTGCCCCCCAGAGTGACATGTAGGTACCCCCTGAACGTGCTCACACTCATGTGCACCCCAAAGCACATGAACACCCCCTGCACGCCCGTGTGCCCCCCAGTTTCACAACCCCACACCTCCACACACGTGCACCCCAACACAGCATAACCCCCTGCACGCTCTTGCACGCCCCAAGCCTGCACACTCACCCCCTGTACACTCGTGTGCCCCCCACTTTGGTGTGTGCACGCCCTGAGACCTGCACCTCAGTGTCACATAGGCATGCCATGCACACCCACCTGCCCCCCAAAACCCCACAGTGCCCCCTTGCACACTCACCAGCCGGGCACACACGCCCTGCACACGCGTGTGCACCCCAATGCAGCGCACACCCCCTACACACTCACGTGCACCCCGGGGCCCTGCACCCCCTTTGCACGCTCATACGCTCCCTCACACCCGTTCACACACACTCACACGCGTGTGCCATGCGTGACGACACCCGTGGGGCCCGGGCCTGTCACACACGCGTGTGTCTCACGCCCAGCGCAGGCCTCGCACCCGGGGGGCCCCTGGGGGATTTGGGAGGGGGGTGATGAGACCCCCACCCGCAGTGGGGGAGGGGGGGATGAGCCCCCCCAAACCTCGCGGGGGGCGGAGGGGACCCGCAGTGGGGGGGGGGAGGGGGGATGCAGCCCCCAGACCCTGCAGTGGGGGAGGGGGCGATGCGACCCCTCCCCGGGGTGGGGGAGCTCCCAAACGCGCCCCCCTCCACACACACCTCAGGGCACCCCCAGCCTCCTCCTGGCGATGTGCGGGGGAGCCGTGACCCTCCGGTCCCCCCCAATCCCGCATCCCCCCACCCCGCCCCTCCCCACAGGGGGGTCGGTGCGGAAGCGGCGGCAGCGGCCGGGGGGGCCCCCGGGGGGGGGGTTTGTCGAGGGCTGGGTGGAATTTCGGGACAAAAGGGCGGCGAAACGAGCGGCCAAAATCCTGCACGGGGCCCCCATGGCCCCCCGGCCCCGCAGCCCCTTCCGGCACCACCAGTGGAGCATCAAGGTGGGCCCGGGGGGGGGCGCTGGGGGGGTCCTGGGGGGCCAAAGGGGTGACTTGGGGCCTTTTTTGAGGG